>VZUI01033763.1:0-41672 GCA_013401135.1 Cettia cetti
AATTAGAGAAAAAAAAAAAAAAAAAAAAAAAAAGTATGTTTTGGAAGTCTCCTGAGATGAAAATAACAAAGATGAGAACATAAAGTATATGCTTTGCTATAGTTCTTTATAGCTGAGCCATCAGCTTATGGACACTTTTTGTGAATGGTTGTTGGTTTCCATAGTGTTTTGTTAATCTGTCTAGACGTATGGTTTGTAATAAGGAACATTCTCTATTGTGTTTATTTCTTACATTTTTGATCTGGCGTGCTTCTAATGGTGTCAGTCAGCAGGGTCACTAATCATAGTATGTGTGTTTTCCACACACAGTACCCAATTCACTGTTCTTTTTGCTATATGCTGTGGTAGTGCTGTATTGGGTATCCAGTTTTTACAAAGCAGGAGTATTACTGACAGGGATGGCAGGCTTGGCTTTGCCCTGCAGCATCATTTTCAGAGCCTGTTTGTACCATGGTATGTCTTCAGCACTTTCAACAACTAGCTGAAGCCTTGACTCTATGAACCCTAGTTTCTGTCTTGGCAAAAGACGTGTTATGCCTCTGGTTGGGTTGAATGATAAACAGATGCAAGGAGAATGGTCAGACAAAGGTGGACTTTTGATCTGAAGCAATAAGGCTGCTTTTGATAGCTACAGGTCTCTGTTTTCTGATAGTCCAAACACTGGAATGAATGCCGTCTGAAAGTAGGCAAATTTCAAATAAGAGGCAGGGGTTCAATTTGCATCTAGATGTGTCCATATTAAAAGTCTGTGTTAAAAGCAGCAAGAAAAGGAAAGCAGGGAGGCAATAAAAGAAATGTTTGTAGGCAAGCTGGGAGAGAATAAACAAAGAAATGAGCTTTGTGGGAAGGCAGAGCTCCAACTGAAAGTGAGGTTTGGGACCGCAGTCAAGAAAACTTCTTGTCATTTAATCCTACTGTGCTGGGCAAAACAAAGCTCACTCTACAGGCTTTGTAAATAAACAGGACTGTATTCAAGACGCGTATGATTCTGTCACCATTTTTTCCCTCAAACAGAAAGATTTCAGTAGTCTGAACTGTCTAGCTGAAGTGGGGGAACAATATTGAAGTGTTCCATACATTGAAACAAGTTTGCTCTTTTTGTGGTGTGTGTCACTTGGCTCCTGTTGAAGTTGCGGGGGTGATGCTCGCACACTGCTAAACCCAGTTAGGCCCCCTGGGCGAAGAAGGGCCCCCGTGTGGGTATGGACCTGCCTTCAAGCCAAGCACGTTGTAAGGCCAGGAGCCTGTTCTGTCTGATGAGCCATCCTAAAGCTTGCCATTTCTAAATTGGCAGGTTAAGAGTGCCAGGTTTTCAAGTACAGGACCACCATATCTATCCCAAAGCCTGGGAGCCCAGCTGTCTTCCTGCTTCTCACTTTTCCCTTCTGCACCCAATGTCACTGTGGGCTGCTGAGGAAGGTGGTGGCATCCTGCCCCAGATAGCCCAGGCCCCATCACCCCGATCCTCAGCAGCTCCATCAGCAGCTGCTGCTTCAGCCATGCAGGTTTTAAGGCATCAAAACAAACTGTAAGAGGGGTAGAAGCACAGATTTCACATCCTTCATACTGAGTTCCCATACTGCAGTCTAAAAGCACACGGTAAACTTAGGGAAATTGTATATCTTACATGTTTTGAGTAGGTCCTGTGGTGGATAGTCCCTGATAACCCTGCTGACTGCACGGAGTCCAGCCCTTGTCTTGGCTGTGTGGCCCCTGCGTGCTTTGCTGCCTGGTAGGGAGGGAGCAGGACCGTGTTACAGTCACTATTTTCACACATAAGTTAAAACATTCACCTACAATGCATAATAAAAACTGAACATGATCATGTTTAATCAGAGGATTTAATGCAAGAACCATTACTGGCTGGATTAAAAGCTGATTTGATTTTTCCCTGGACTACCCTCTTCTTTTAAAACCAATTTTGGAGCGCAAGGTCTACTTGTAGTTTCAGATTATTAGGTTTTTGGTTGTCCTCCCATAGAGTATGTTCCCAATACTTTTAAGTATCAAATTGCATATTTAGAGTACTAATGTGAGCATAATTTTATTATTTTATTTCACTGAGTCCCAGAAGTCATAGTGGAAGAAGAGTGAGGTACAATGGGGATGGTGTCTGGCTGATGTCACATCTAATGGCACATCATTGTGGGTTCAGGCCTGGGGAAGATTTCAGGGTGCTGTTTGCTGTGGCCCTTTTGAAGACTGGACCAGCTCCAGGGTGGGTCCTGTTCTCTGGGAGTGGTTTTCCATCTGTCTGCCTTGCCTCCTGTCCCCACAGGCGGAGCAGAGCCAGAAGCTGTCCTCAGGTCTAAACAAGCGGTTAGTCGTCATTCAGGTACTGAGGTTTGATCCTACCCATTGATTGGCCCCATTTTCACCTTTTGGAATATTTACCACACCAAATCCCACTGATGTTTTACATGACAAATACAAAAGTTTTACCTTTTTTTAAAAAAAAAAAATTTATTTTATTTTTGTAGAATAACAGCAGCTGTGAAGAAAGGTATTTTGGTGATTATAGATATTTTAAAAATTGCTTAAGTATTTTAAAATTTTAATTGAGGAGGTAGTGGTATAATAGCAGTGGTATAATATTTAATAATAGTTTTTAAAATGTCCACATACATAGTCTATTTTAAAACATACTTTATAAGGAAGCTGCAGCTAGCTAGCATAGTAATAATTAGAATGGTAATGTTTATTAATACTGTTTGCCTTTAGTAGCATTGAAATAATTCATTTTAAATAGAATTGAATAGTGAGCTTCGGCACAAAGTGGAGCTTAATGTTATTTTATTCCGATTTCTCTGAAACTAATCTTAGCTAATTAACCAGATTCAAAAGGTGGAGGCTTCCTTTGCCGCCGCCGTGGTTCAGGCGCTGCCGCGCGGCTCCGATGGCGGCAGGGAGACGGGAAGCGCGTTTTCCCGCAGGCATGCTGGGACTGGGAGCGCGCCCGCCGCACTTCCCGTCTGCCGTGGCCCCGCGGCCCGGGCAGGGATCCGTGCGGCACCCGGGCCTGCGGACGGTGAGTGCCGGAGCCCCGCCGCGGCTACCGGGGAGCGCAGCCGCCGCACTGCCGGCCCCGCCCGGCCGGGGCTCCCGCCGCCTCTCGCTGCCCGCTCCCGCCGCCTCTCGCTGCCCGCTCCCGCCTCCTCTCGCTGCCCGCTCCCGCCGCCTCTCGCTGCCCGCTCCCGCCGCCTCTCGCTGCCCCGTGTGCCCCGCAGCTGGCCGGGCTGTCGGGGCTCCGTGCGGGGCTGTCGGGGGCTTTGCTCGGGGGGACCGTGGTGGAGGCAGAGGTGCTCCCGGGGCGCGGCCTCGAGCAGTTCCTGATCCAGTCGGTTTGCATGGCACCTCCTCCTGCCGTGTACCTGCGAATTCGTATGTGCCTGAGTGCTGCTGCATGGCGCCGGTGGCGTCTTTGGTTGTTAGAAATGCAGTTTATAATCTCTGAAAAAGTTCGCAAGATTGAGAACTCTTTCCTGTCTGGATTTTTAAAAAATTATTATTTTAATGGGACACTTACAGTTATCACTTTCGCTTACTGATTTTTGACTTGTGCACGAGGTAGTTTTAATGGCATTAAAAAGTTATTAAAATCTGGTTTGGAGATCATGTAATAGGTCATCTAATGCTCATAGCTCTGTAAAAGTTACGTCTGTTTATTTTTACACAAATGTGGTGTGGCGTCCCCTCTCTGAGAAGGAGATACCTTTTTTATTTAACATAGCAAAATTGTTTTGAAACTTCTGACTTCCTGAAGGTCTGTGTCATTTCATTACTCTTTTTTTTTTTTTCCTTTTAAACACAAGAATTTTATTTCTGACAGCTCAGGCAAAACAATATAACAAATTTGTTATTATTTGAGTACATTACTTCATAACTACACCGGTAAAATTAGCTAGATGGTTGTAATTAATATGTTTAATTAATGAATTAAAATAAAATATAACATTAATATTTTAAAATTGAGTTGATGATGATCAGCACTTAGCCAAACAACAGGGGGCCATGCTGACCTGGAGCAAGTCCATATTCGTCAGCAGAATTAGGTCTTTTGGATGTCTAAATCCAGGATGATGAGCCTGATTGTGTGTTTTGCTTCCTGGTGAAGGGAACAGGATCCCTCTGCAGCTGCTTTTAGTCACTATAGTAATCCAGGAGGGGTATAATTTGCTTTCTTTCTGTATATTAAAGCAGTCTTGAAATTGCTGCTGTGGATTCAATAGTACCTGCTGGCCGGGGAATCCAGGAAGGGTACAGAAGTAGAATAAAGGTCCTTGCCTCTTTCTGTAGGTAGTAAAACAAGCATTCAGACAAGATGCAGTACTTCTGGTTTTACTGCATATTGCTCTTTCTTCATTGTGGACAAATTGATGAAAGTAAATAGGTGAGAATAATGGGTGAGTTGAGTAGTTAGAGTGTCACAGTAATTTGTTAATAAAATGCATGAAGATGCACAGAAGGTCTTGTCACTGATGAGTAAAAAATAATTGTGTCAGGAGACTGTAACGTGTGTTTCCAGATCTTGTTGCAAAAAGGTTCATGCTCTTAATTTCCCAGAATCCACTTTTTTGTAAAAATCAGTGGGCAGATGGGACTGTGGCACTGGCAGGGTTACTAAGAATACTTTGTATGATAAACCTTTTCTGTGTGTGTAGTCCTAGAATAAGTGTGCTCCATTTAGTCTCCCTGGCAAAGCCTTGTGCTTCAATATAAAATTTTAGAGCATAGTAGTAATTCATAACATAGTTTGCAATGTTGATGATATAAAATGAAGAGGAAACGATCTTTCATAGAGCAGCAGTAATGCTAAGGGGAGCCTGGCTCCTATAAAACTGTAGGCCAAGTGTCTCAGAAAAATACAAGAGTGCCTCCTTCTTACTTTTTTGGATGGGAAATATTATGTTGCTTAAGTGTAAATATATCACAGTAAGGAGTATAGAGGGGACATAAAGCACATAAAGTAGCTCTTCTGTCTTCTTCATGTATGTGTGAGTGATTTTTTTAAGTGCATTGCAGTCCTATTGACTGATCTGTTGTATGGTCATCTACTAGTGATCTCCTTTTATGGTAGTGGATATAATTTGGCACATAATTCTGGACATTTCTTACATTCTCTGTATAGAATTCTTTACCTCTGGTATTGATTTGTCTTCTCAGCAACATTTTTCTTTCATCAGTAAGGCATGAAATGGATGGATTTTTCTGATGAGACATATGGCAAAATGAAGCTATTGTCTGTAAAACCTCATCCACAGGAGCTTTTCTGTACTATAAATAAACTGTTTCAGGAGGTGAGAGAAAAGACTTTTTCCAACCCTCACTCAGTACAATGGTGGTGATAAGAGCTTCTGGTTTAAACTGGGACTAAAACAGGAATAGTTTTTGTCCATGACAGTTGCATTTGTGTCGGTGTAATCATACCAGGATATGGGCTTGATATTTGTTTGTTGTGGGGTTTTTTTAATAGAATGTACTGTGTGCTTTCAATTTCAGGTGGTGGAAAATTAAGAGACAAAATGAAACCCTTTCAAAAGGTCTGTTGTTTCAAGAGCCTTCTTGCCAATTGTTGCTGTCACAGCCAACTTGACAGCTGTCTTCTCCCTTCTGTTGCAAAGAAGATAGGCTGCGTGGTGGGACTGCACAACCATGGATTTTGGAGGCCAAAGCCTTTGTTGGACACAGCTCGGTTCACTCTGCCTTTTAACAGTCGGCACAGGAAAAACCATCAGAATTCTCAAGCTTTGTGGAAGCATGAGGCTGTGCAGAAATATCTGGAGACTCTAAGCAAGGAGTACCAGCAGGTTAGTCATCAGTTAAGTGCAGACTCATTAAATGACTTTGAGCAAAGAACCCTGAGGAGAAGATGTGCCGATCTGTCCCCCATTGCAGCTGCATTTCAAGAAATCAAAGAGGCTGAAAGAGAAGTTCAGGAGTTAGAAGCGATGTGCACAGGTAAAGGAAAACACATCTACTTGCTTGCTTCAGAACAGCAGCTGTAGCTGTTAAAAATTTCATTGCCCAGCCTATGAGGAAAGCTTGTGAGTAAGTTCAGCCAGCCCTGGAACACTCCCCAGTCCTCTCTGCTCCCGAGAGCTTGTGTGCTGCGAGGGCTTTCTGCACCCAGCCACATCTTTCATCTCACCTCACTTGAGTTTGAGGTCTTAATATGATAATTTTGGGAGACTAGGGATTGACTGGAAGCTCAGGGATATCCATCTAACAGAAATAGTTGGGAAGTGTTCGTTTTGAGGTGATTTTTTGTTGAACTGAGAGCAGTTTGAACTGAAGAAAAAAAATTAGCGAGCCTAAACCCTTTGAGAGATGCAGACCTTAGCTGTGTTATTTAAAATGGGATTCCATCTGACCAGTTCAGTGATATTTATTGAGCAAATGACATGAACTTTCATTAGGCTCTGAGTTGTCAGTTTCCAATTTAAATGGCAGAAGCTAATATTTCTTTGAAAATATTTGGGGAGTCCTTTAAGGAATAAAAAATGACGTTTGTTTAAGAAGCTGCTGTTTTTCAATAGTCTGCTACAGTAGAAGTTGGGGTAAAAAAGAATTAAAAATTGTCACTGGTTTTTGTACCATTTAGGAATAAGAAAGTACACAGGGAATAAATTAAAGAATTTTAAAAAAAAGTAATGGTGCAACATTTGGGAAAAAACCCCACCATTGTTACAAGTATGAGGAGGTGCACACAGTAGGAAGGAAAAAATGGCATCCATTCTGCTACAGTGATAAGTATTAAGCCATGAGAGGGAAAAAACACTGACCTGAAGAGAATGAGGTTTACATTAAAGCAGTGAAGGAGGGGAAAATCAAAGGACAGGAGAAATCAGTACCCAACAGTGCAAATGGAGGAGGACAAAAGTTGATGGTGCTTTTCAGAGATAGCCAAGGGTGTGGACAAAACAGTAAGAACCATACTGAAATAAAGATGTAAATGTAATTTATTTAGACAGGTAGAAAGCATTTGTATACTTTAGTTTTAAAAATAAATACATGTTCATGCATTTGGAAAAAAAAGGTTATTTAAAATATTTTAATCCTCAACCCTCTCTAATTCTCTTCACTGGAAAAAAGAAGAGAAAGAGTGAAGGAGACAAGGTACAAAAATTTAATGCTGAAAAGGAAATGTTCTTGAAAGAATTAAAAAGTATTAAGAAAACTCTGAAAAATTTGTATTTCAACTTAGAAAGGCTGTTTTTGGATCAAATGAATATAATGAAGAATTTTTCTAATTCCATAAATTATGATGTGGAGGGATGGAGTGAGTTCTAATTGAAAGAATGGAAAGGAATGGTAAAATATTACAGCCAATAAATTGATTATTCTGTCTGTACCATTTATCCTGTGGCCAGGTTAAAACACAGATGTCCCCTTCATTTGGCTCTTCAGTGCTTTCCACTTAGCTCCCTAACTGACCCTCTTCTCTCTAGTACTTGAATTCCTGACAATTGATGTAGGATTTTATATTTGCAACACTCAGTGAAGCAGAAAAATATTTCCCAGTTTCCCTCTAGTGATGTGAGTCACAAGGTAGGTTAAGTGAATTCTGTTTTTCAGGGAGATAGGAATGGGATACCAATCCTTTGAGCCTTAAGCTCGCTGGTCACCACCAGACCATCTCTCAGTGCTGTTGACAGTGGTTAATTTGATACTGTTTACCTAACTGATCAATAAACCAAAAAGGAGAGGGAGTTCCCTGTTTCAGCAGTGGCAGGTTTTCCACTTGACTCCAACTGTCTTTCAAATGTCTACTCAGTGTATAATCTATGGCTAACTGATCAGCATTTTTTGATACTGTAACCTGGAGCCTCCATAGCAGAAAAGGCTCAGAGCTTCTGTAAGCTTTACCTGAGAGTGTGTCGTAGTTTGTTAGAAAGCTCTAAAACTTGGGAAGGGGCAGTCTGATCTGGTAAGGTAAAATATCTGCTGCTCCTTCTAGCACACTTGGAAAGTATGATCATTGAGTTAGCAATATGCATCTTAGCTTGGGCTGCCCTTGTTTGAGTATTTCATGCTGGCAAAACACTACAAGCTTTTCTGTGCTGCATGTCTTTGGGCAGCTGTGTTAGAATTTGCTCTAGGTGAGATTGGCTAACACCTATTCTTATTGTTGAAATTTAGAGCTAGACAGCAGAGATGAGAAACAACTTCTACAGCTTGCCTTAGAAGAGAAGGAAAGCCTGGATGGAAAAATGAACATGTTGTGCAGAAAGGTGAGCCTGAGGTAAAATTTTACAGCTTTGTAAATAAAGATGTTAGAAAACCTTTCCTTTATGATCTTACCAATAGATTCTGACACTTGAGTTTAATGAACAGAAGTCCAGCTTCTTATTCTTCCTGAAAAGAAGTGGCAGCATTAATTATTAGTAAGCTTTGTAGTGACAATTGTGTCTCAGAAGATGATTAATTGAGTCATTTCTCTTGCTTGCTTGTCTGTCTGTCTGGAAATGCTGAAGGGTATTAAAAAAGTGGTGAGCCTGTGCTGCTGAGACTTGACATGACACCCTAGTACCTGTCTGTGGCAGTGGAGCATGCACTCTTGAAGTATTTCTGATTGGAACTTGCAGTCCTTCATTTTCTCTTTAGCTGACAGCACCCCATGAGTGGGGAAAAACATAAGCAAAGAAATAGAAACTATTTGGTGGAGACCACTGTGTTTGGGCTTATTTCTATATTCAGACTGAAATAATATGACTTTCTGAAAAAATAAAATTAGTGTAAAGATTGGTTGGGTTAGCTAATAACTTTGTCTTTAAAAGTAGCTGGGGCTGGGGTAGGTGACCAGACCTGACTTGGCAGGACTGGATTTTCAGCTGGTTTTCATGTGGATGCACTGGTGTGTTGTATTTCCACACTGACTGCACTGAGCTGCAATGGTCATTGGACATTTTTTAATCCTACTTAACTAGCTTGCCAAGGGAAGTCAGTGGTTATGTGTGCTCAGGCTGTGGCAATTGTGAAGGCTGGCTTTAAATTTGATTAAGACAAGATCCAGGGTCATGAAGGAGATAATGGCATTCTTTTTGTTTGTTTTCTTTTTCCAGCTTTTCCAGCTTCTAGTGCCAAAGGAAAAATATGATAGAAGTCCTGTCATATTAGAAGTGACAGCTGGCAGAACAACTGGAGGTCAGCAAATCCCCTACAGTAAAGATTACTTCTAACCTGCATCCAGCTCCATTTAACCTCTTATGGGTTATTCTTAATGCTTTTTTTATAAAATAAAATTGGCATAAAATAATACCTTCTATAGATGACATTAACCTGCCTAATGACTGGGGTTAGAGTTGCAGCTAAATCTAAAAACTGCTGTTTGTGTGGTAATGCCTTTTAATTTTTAGGGGACATCTGCCAGCAGTTCACTAAAGAAATGTTTGAGATGTACCAGAACTATGCCGAGTACAAACGTTGGACCTTTGACATCGTGAACTATACGCCGGCTGAGATAGGTACAGCAATTCTTCACAGATTCCACCAAGACAATGAAATTGAAAGCAGAGTTTCTCTGCTGTATTTGTCACACACTGTTTGTCTCTCCAGGAGGCTTGCATCATGCTGCTGCTCATATTTCAGGAGAGAATGTCTACAGGCATCTGAAATATGAAGGAGGGACTCACCGAGTCCAGCGAATCCCTGAGACGGGCATGTCATCAAGAATGCAACGTATTCACACTGGGACAATGTCAGTCATTGTCCTCCCTCAGCCAGAGGAGGTAACATTTTCATTGGTGTGCTAAGGTGGTGCTGAACCCCTGCTCACCCATTTTGGCTTTGGAGTAGGTGTTATTTAAAACCATGTTACTGTTTTGGGGATTTCACTGATAACCAAGTGCTTTGTGCAAATCCCAGCAAATGAACTGCAAATGCTCCCACTCTAGGAGGTGATAGTCCTTGACTCTGTACCTTACATGTATAAATGAATCACCAGAAGCAATTTTGCAGAGATTTGCTGTTGCCTGAAATGGCATGTAAGTGAGTGATCATTTCATTAAGTGTTCTAGCCCCAACACTGACAAGGCTCACTGCTATGAGTAAGCCAATTTTAAATTACATCACTTATTAAGACACAGAATATATCCAAGAAAATACTCAGTGTTGCATAGTAATGTGATTCTGTACATAATTTTGGGGTTTTTTTTGTTTCATTTAAATTATTGGTGTCCTTCTCTGGTAAATCAAGGACAGTCTCCTTGGAATGTGAATGAGTGTGTTGGCTAGTCTGAGATCTCATTGATACTGACAGTTCTCACTTAGACCACCAATTTACACAAAAAATAAACAAAACCAGATCCTGTAGGCTTCTCCTGCTTCTTCGTAATATTTTCCTTGCAACATTGATCAGATCTGAGTGTTCCTTTCCCATCCACTGAACTCAAACTATGGTCCAGGTCAACATGGACTCCTGTTTCCCGTGTGGCAATCCTTACTTGAATGGATCTGGATATACCTTTTTTCTCCTCAGATGATTCTAAGTACCTTTACAAGAATCATTCAGGCTTAACTCATGAAGAAGATCCTTGCACTGCTGTTTAGAGGTGGTTTTTAAATATTTGCTTATTTCTTAGTCTCTCTGCCAAAGCTAGTGGTTTTGCAAAACAGTGATTTTGTTTTGTTTCACACACACAAACTTTATTTTGTGAGGGACCTGGAGTAAGAGTTTGAAGAACTCAGTGAAATCTTTAAAGCATCATTTGCTTTTAAGAGATATTTGAACTGCATTTTTTAAATTACAATGATTTGACTGTTACTTAGGAACAGTTGTAAAGGAGCAATTTTTTGAGAAGTGATTTCTTATTAATGCAGAGTGTCACTGACATCCAAATATTTTCAGAACGAGCAGGAAGTAGTAATTTTCTTTGATTCTAGGTTGATGTTAAAGTGGATCCCAAAGATTTGCGTATAGATACATTCAGAGCCAGAGGAGCAGGAGGGCAACACGTTAACAAAACTGATAGTGCTGTGAGGATTGTGCACCTTCCTACAGGTAGGTCTGGCTATACTTGTTACTTTAATCACACCAAATCTGTATCTTGAAAAGGAAGCTTGTGATCCTGCAGGTTGTCTCTTGCAGGGCTGGGCCTTTTCCAAAAAAAGAGAGAAGTAGCCCTTTCTCTGTCCCTCCTATGGCCAGGCAATGTGAGAAAGGGGCTTTGTACCAGGGGCACAGTGATTATGCCAGTTTTGTCTTCAGAGGGAGTGTTTCGTGAATACGCTGTCATTGAAGGATGGAAGAACAAATGGAGGGTGACAGGGATGGGGTAGGAGATGTAAATAATTTGCATTGTGTGCTCTGTACTTTCAGCAGTAATGGCCACTGGCAAGCAAGGGTATGCTTAGCCTAGCTGGAATCTCTGTAGTTACATGAGTGATTAAAAAGAAGTCCAGAAGATTTTCATTCAATACTAGATAATGCTATCATATGTTGGATAGAAGGGAAAATGTATATTGATGGGAAGGTACTGTGTAGACTGGACCACTGTCTTTTTTGGGATTTGTTTTATTGAAACTCAGTGAGCTTCTCCCTGTACAGATGCAGAATCACTTAGGCATGGGAAATTCCAGTAGTGACCTGAAAACAGCTGTTTCCTATACACCTTTTTCTTTCAGAAATCAAATGAGAAGTTAAAATTTTCCTTTAAAGACCTTTGTTTTATCTCATTTTTCATAGTTAAGTTTAAGACTCACCAGTGTTGATTAGGCACCCCTTTCTCCTAGAATAATGAATTTTCCAGTCTCCAAGAGCTTATCTGGACTAAGATTTTAAAAACTTGAGTTGCACTCTTTTAAACATGCTCTTGCAGACTGTTTAAACTGCATTTTTAACAAATGACAGCTAATTGGAGTGAACCCAGTTTGTAGAGGCAATGTCAGAAACTTGTTTGCTTCATGAAATTTTAAAATATCCCTGACTTCTCTGTAGCACAGAGCAAAGCCCCCTGGTGCAGCTGTGACAAGTTTAAAAACGCGCTAATGGTTCTGGCTAGTGTGTTAAAATGACACTTTATCCTACAGCTGAAAGGCCCTGCAAACCAGCACTCCAGTAGGTTTCATTTGCCTAATGTGTTGGAATTAATTCAGCTTGTTTGTTCTTTGTTATAATGGGCTCTTGGTTGCCTCTGTGAAGGACTGGCAGTTGAGTGCCAGCAGGAGCGGTCACAGCAGCTGAACAAGGAAATAGCTCTGCGGACACTGAGGGCTAAGCTCTACCAGCAGGTCATTGAAAAGCAGCTCAGCCAAGAGCAGAGTGCCAGGAAACTGCAGGTGAGGGAGGACAAGTGCTGCCTGACTGCAGGGGGTGTTGTGCTGTGGGTCTGTTTCTGATCTCTTTGGGTGACAGGGACCGAGCGAGTGAGAGTGTGTGTCTAACTAGGGGTGCTTACAAGGGAGGGGAATCTTGTGCTTTAAAATGGTAAGTGTGCCTTTACTTACCCCAGTTCAATGCTATTGTAGACTTCTCAGGCAGTGAAAAGAGACATCAACTGTGGTGGGAAAGAGTCAAAACACTGGCTGAATTTTTTCAGAAGGGAAAATTTAACATGGTATACTGAATGCCCCCTTAAGGCCAGAGTTACACAAATTAAGCATCAGTAAAATGTTACATTCAATGAAAACTAGGATCAGGAGTTCTCAGAAGTTTCTAAAGGAGAGTATTTTAACGCCATACAAAGCTTTTGAGAGAAGCAAGTAAATAAACAGTCCTGCCAAAATGCAATTAAGTAGCAGCTTATTGATACAGTTTAGGTAACCTTTTGAGGAAGAAACAGCTTCCAGAAGAGTTACCTCAAGTTAGGCTGCAAAGTATGTTTTTTTCTTGAAATGTCCTGTCATTCTTTTTCCATTCTTTGAGTATCTTCCCATTTGTGGTTCAAACTTCAACAGTGATCTATTGGAATAAAAATGCTTCAGAATTAGAGAATTATTCAGTACTCCAGATTTTCCAGCTCAGCTATTTAATCACTTATTTCAGGTTCCATTTAAGCGTATTGTCCCTGCAGATTATTAACCCCATCATTGTAAGCAGTGGGCCATTTATCTTTTGTTATTAATTCCAGTTTGAGAGCCTTCAAAGCTGCATAAAGGATTTATATTCATATTTAGATTTAAATTTAGATTTAGGTTTAGATCTATATGATTAGTGTAGAAAATCAGGCAAAAGTAAATTACCTTTCCTAATGCTTCAGAATTTATTCAAGAAATTCTGCATTCTAAAATACACATGTTGAGTGCAGATGAAATTTTCACCAAAGCCCCCTGAAACAAACACCCATTTATTTCTCTGAGAGTTTTTTAGCATTTAATTCTCCATTTTAGCAGAGACCACAGTGTTTAGTGAAGTGTTTAACCTGAACAGTGCTACATTTCGTTTTCTGCTTCATTAGAATTGCTGTCTGCACTCTCACACTTCACCACTAGAGGGTAACTTAACTTCTTACTCCTAATCCAAGTCTTTCGGTGCTTATTTCTGACAACCACACACCGGCTGTGCTGCTTCCATTATTAATGGAGCCCATTTTCATTATTTTGTGTGGAAGCTACAACCCCCACCCCGAAAACCCCACTTGTATATTTTTTGAAGTAAGGACTTTCATACCCACACGACATTTGAGAATTATGTGGTTCTTTCAGCTACAGAGCTGGAACAGAAACGTGCTGGAGGATATAGAAACTTGGTCTGTGATGCAGAATCACAAACAATACCATTCAGTAATGCCACAGTATTTTAAAAAATCCCATGTGCCAAGCCAGTGACCACTAGGTTAGTAGTTGGAACAGCCTGATCCATTACAGTTTAAGTATCCTGTTCTAGAGAAGTTTTTTTTAAACAAGACATATTTTTTTCCTGCTTTTCTGCAGTTGGGAACAAGAGCCCAGTCAGAGAGAATTCGTACTTACAACTTCACCCAGGACAGAGTCACTGACCACAGGATCTCATATGATGCACGCAATATCAAGGTAAGGGTTGCTTATGAGAGTATTTAGATACTTATGTTTACCATAAGAAGAAAAAAATTAACTTAGTAAGCACAACTTAAGATGTATCTTATGTGAAGAAAGTAGCCAGTTGTACTGTGACAGGACACTGGATTTAGAAAGCTTAAACTTTCTTTCCTGCCTACATAGAGATTACTGGCACAGGCTGTAGCTCACTATCCCTACTTTGTGTGTTTTTCTGTATGAATGGAAAGTGATCAAGCATGTTGTCCTCAGTGAGATCCACAAGTCCTTTGGCCATACTGGGCAAGTGACATTTGAGATTCTTGAAGCATGGTACATCCAAACCAAAAACCTGACAGGAAGGACTTTTTTATTTTTGTTAGGCCATTTTTTCCTCCTAATGCTGGAGTAAAGAACGAGAAAACTTTTATGTTTGCATCACAGGCCACAGTTAAAAGAAACTGAAACTGAATGTTTTCATTTTAAGATTATTGGAGATCTTGTTTTTGAGTAAATATCTACATATGGCTGGAATCTTACTGGTTGTTCAACCTGGGTAAGAGAAAGCTTTGGGGTGACCTAATTGCAGCCTCCTCAAAGGAAACCTACAAGAAAGAAGGAGATTTTTACAAGATCATGTAGTGACAGGACAAGAGAGAATGGCTTCAAACTAAAATAGGGTATATTTAGATTAGGTATTAGGAAAAATTTCTTTACTGTGAGGGTGAAGAGACACTGGAGCAGTTTGCCCAGTGAAGCTGTGGATACCTGATCTCTGGAAGTGCTCAAGGCTGGGTTGGATGGAGTTCTGAGCAATCTGGTCTAGTGAAATGTGTCCCTGCCCATGGCAGGGCAGTTGGAACTGGGTGATCTTTACTGTACCTTCCAACACAGGCCATTCTATGAGTCTGTTGGGGGTTTTTACAATGGAAAAAAACCCAACCAAACAAAAAACCCCCAACCTAATAATGGATTTTTTTTTGTATTAAATTTATGAAAAACAAAGTTTAGGATGATCCCTCGATTTTTGGCTTAGGTGTCCAGTTTGCTGTAAGTGCTGTTGCATAAGGAGCAACACTTTTCCAACTGTACCCAAAGGTGTCCTGGGTAACTCCAGAGAATGCAGGGCATACTGATTATGGAATGGTTCATAGTTAATAGAGTGCAGAATACCATGGCAGAGGACATAGTTCCATGATTGCATAAAAGTGGATTTTGTTAGTCAGTTACTTAGTTTCTTTCTTGAGTTAAACTGGATCCATAAATTGCCTAACAAAAGTAACTTGAACTTTGCTTGCAAAACAGCCTCACTCTTGCCATGGACAATAGTATTTGAATGAGGTTCTTCAATCCTTAATGGTTCTTGCAGGGAATTTTCATGTAGGTGCAAGGGTCACATGAAAGCAGGGCAGTAGCTGCTTTTGTTGCTGCCAGAATCCAAGTGCCTTGCACAGGCAGGCAGCTGATGTCCTGCTGCTGTCCACCACTGATGCTTTCACATGGGAGAGACCTGCAAGGATGAGGAAGTGGTCAGGACTGTGGGCAAAGTGCATTTCAGGGGTTTGAGTAGTTGGTGTTTCAGAATAATGCTGAAGGACAGTCAGTAATGCTTTTGTCTGCTTTTTTAAATAGGAAATTCTAAGTGGGAAAGAAGCACTGGATAAACTAATCAACAGACTACTGGAGTTTGCAGAGATAGAGGCTGTCACCCAATATCTAGAAAATTTGCAGGCTTTAGAAGGAGGAGCCTGAAGACCTCAAGTAGAATTAAAAAAGAATTGTTGTGTTTGGTGGCCAAATAAAACAGATGTGTTTGTTAGATGATATGTTGATTAAAACCTATTTTCCTGTTTTTCAGTGTGATACTATTCTTTTTGTATCTTGGGTTGAATTTATTGCAGCAGCCCTGGCAGAAAAGTATCAGCATGGAGTTCTGTGTGCACACTCCTCCTGTCTTGGCAGCTGGGCTTTGTTAAGCTGGTCCTTCTCTTGACAGTATCGCAGCTGGAAAGGCACAGAATTGTGGTAGTGGAGCAGAATAAATACCACATAATGCACATTTTGTTTGGTGGTGGGAGATGTTCCTCTCCAGGTGAAAGGAACTGAGCTTCCCTAGGATAGTCTAGAACCTGGCCTCATGAATACAATTTATTTTTTTCCACTTATTGTGTGAGCTTCCTAAATTAAATCCCTTGGAAATAGCTTTGTATTAGGATGCTTTATCTTTTTAGAATAAATATACAAAAGCAAAGGGAGTGAAGAGGCCAGAATGTTAAAAGAGAAGCCTATTAAATTTCTTCCAGGCCCTCTTGGGTCAGCTTGTGGTGGGACTGGCCCACGGGCTGCAGTGGCGTGTGGAAGTATGTGCTCTAGTTCTCAATTAAGTTTATGAGGTAACTCACAGGCAGCTCCCTGCCTCCTGGTAGAGAAAATGAGTTCATACTGCAGATGCATTTCAGCAAACCAGGTAGCTGTGGAATTCAGCTCCTGTCTTTGGGAATGTCTGCCTTTGACCGTCCTTGAGGGGATCCAGATGTCCACAGGGCACACTCAGCTTTGAGAGGTCTCTGATGTTCTGCCCTGCTCACGTGCAGTGCTGGCACGCACTGGTCGTAGGCCTGGCTCAGGAATGCTCCATGCTCAGGGTGACACAAAGGTTGGTGCTCTGCTCAGCTGGGTTCACTTGCTACATCGTGGCATCTTCTCTTCATCCTTCTTGTCCCAGGTTCTGCTGGAAAGCTGCTCTGCACCGTCTTCTGCACAAGAGGAACCAGTTCATTGTTACAATTTAAATTATGCCTTGTGGTCGATTTATATTTGCATATTTATTTTGTAGTCAGGAATGATGCAGTGTGAGGAAATGTTTTTCTAAAGGGTGTAGTTTTTATCACTATATATAGCAACAATTGTAACATTATTCAGCTGTATTAGAAAGATAGAATTTGTAATGGGAAGAAAGCAGGAAAATTATACTCAAGTTTCTCCATTCTGCAATTATTTTTACATTCTTTTCTGTGTTCTTATCAGAAAACTTGGTCTGACAATTTCTTTCTTGCTTCCAGCACTTCAATTACAGAAGCTTTGGGGCTTCGGTTGGGTCGTTTGTTTGTTTGTTTGTTTTTAATCGGTAGCTCTGCAAGTCAATCAGGGAACTTAGGACCCTGCAATTCAGGATTCATTTGGCCTTTGACTTCTTTCAGTAAGCAGTCCAGAAAAAGAACATTCCAGAAAGATATGCAACAGAGCTTATGCTTCTTGCAGTGCCAACAGACTGGCAATAACCAATATGATCATCTGTAATAGGAGAATATCCAGCTAACATGGTTATCCAATTACCATGCTCACTTTCATTATACAATTAAATGCACCAATAGTTTTATTAATTATATCTCTCAAACATTTCTAAGTTTCTCTCAGAAACTTCTTAATATTCTTTAAATAATAAGATTCTACTTCCAGGAGTAGTTAGTGTCTATGAAGTTCTTTACTATGAAAAATTATTGAAACACTTCGAAACATGAGCTTTGTTTATTTTACAAGAAAGAGGGTGATATTTCTGCAGGACCTTATGAATATTTGTGATTGATTAATTTTCTGTTGATGGTTTTGTGAAGAGTGATGAGAAGAGGGAAAACAGACAGGAGCCCCACTCTTTACTAAGTTTTGGATGTCCCAAATGTAGGTATTGAAATTTAGAAGCTGAGCCCCTTCTGCCAGCCTGGCCCAGGAGTTCCTGAAGGGTCTTTGTCCTAAGCTTTTCCTGCATGTACACGTGTATGTCAGCAAAATATGGCTATGACAGTTTGGGATAGAGTGGAAACACTTCTACTGGAGGCCACTGCCTGCAATGCTCTGCTTTACTAAAACAGATATATTTGCTTCTTCTCATTGTGAACACGTTATTTGAAACTGTTTTCTCCAAACTTAAAATTACTTGAAGCCTTTTTTTATTGTAAGCTCTTACACCCCAGCATTTCTGTGGGATGCAAAGAGCTGAGAGCTCAGACTGTGTTTGACCATGGCCTGGCACTTGTCCTCAAGGAAGGAATGTGCAGCATAACACTGCTCTTTCTGAGGTGTTTTGAGGATGGAATATTTCAGCTTGGGCTTTTTGGTTTCTACAAGCAATCAGGACTTCCAGCAGCAAAATCAATAGCAGGAAAAATTACAGTAACAAAGCACAGGGAGGAAAAGGGAAGAGAGTTTCTTGGGGAGAAACAAACAGCCCGGGGGACAGCACAACAGTGCAAGAGGTTCCTCTGCTCAAAACAGCCTTCTCCTGCAGCTTTCCTTGTCAAATAGTGCTGCAACAAACAAACTACCACCCCTCTGCCCAGCTTCCCCTCAGCACCGTCTGGGGACCTTACCCACAGATGACACGTCACAGCTGGTGCAAGGCACCAACTTCAGCGCTCTGCAGATCCTGCTGATTGATAGGAAACGTAGTTTCCCTGTCATTTCTCTGCTGAGGTCTCACGCAGCAGTGTCTCACCCAGCAAGCAGAGAAGCCAGACAGAAGCTGTGTGTGCCAGACAGAAGCTGTGTGTGCCCAGAAGCAGCAGCCCTGCTGTGGCAGTGGAGAGATGGATGTTTACCCTCAGCAAAAGGGGGGCAGCCCGGGTTCCTCACCTCCATTACTTTCATTGAGTCATCGGGTGTGTATCTGATGCTCAAGCACTGCTCATTGTTCCTAAGGCCAGCAAATATGTAACACAGCAAGTATGTTTTGGCTATAATCAAAAAGCTCATATATTCAGCTTTATTTTGAATGTTACTATCAGTAACTGCAGCAAATCTTAACCTGAACTCAGTTAAAAATTTTTAAATAAAAATTTAAACCCAGGGTTTGTTACTCATAATTGATGCACAGAATAAACCAATTACCAGTTACTGCTTAAGATGCGACAGGAAGGCAAGCAGACATTCTGTTGGTAGCCAAAAGTATTTATTTTTAAGAAGCATTTCCATATTTACAGGCCTATTTTAGTTTATATTTACCTCAGGCCCCATTTTGAACAGAATCTGCCTAGATCTCCCAGGTTGCCCTAAACCCCCTGAAGAGATGCATGATGGTAACACAGATTGTTCAAATGAAAGCTTTATTCAGTATTTTCATATAAATTCCAATATATCCAATAATTTGTAATTGCAACTGAGAAGAGAAACCAGCTGTTTAACTGAGCAGACATTACTTATAAACTAAAACAAACGCTTTTCAATCACCCCAAGCAAGCCATTAAAATCCACTGTCTCCAGCCCATGGTCTGTGCAACACTGTCTGCTGGTTTCTAACATAGGCTATTTATGGCTTTATCAAAAAATCAAATCTGCTTTTGGGAATCCTGAGAATTCCCCAATGTCTCCAGGAGTCTGAAATCTGGATCTCTGGAAATCCTCTTGGGCAAATTTAGCCTTTTTGAGATGATAATTTGCAACAGTTTTTGCTTTGTTTGGAAACTTTTATTCAAGTTCTATCCTGAAACATTTCACAAAGCTAAACCTGTTAATCACACAAATGGTTAACACAAATTCTAAGTTAAATAATTTAGCAGGTAGAAGGTAGGGGCATTTAAGAGGTAGATAGAAGAGAGACTGAAGAGGTCTGGCTGACAAAACAGAACCCAAGGGTTGCCACAGCTGACAGAAGGAGGTGTAGAGACAGCTTTTGTACCAACAAGCAAAAGGATCTAAGGGCTGCAAACCCTGTACGAGGATGGAATAGAATCTGTCTTGGGAAAAGGAATTATTAAGGAAATCAAAAGGGCACATGTAGTCAAGACTCAAAACAGCTTGTGTGATGTTGGAAAACAGACAGGATTCTTCAGGGCACAGTGCAAACAGGCAGCAGAAGCACTCATGGGAGCCAGGGCCTGGACACACGGTGGCTACAGGAGAACACCAAGCTTTCTGGAAATCTCAGCAGAGAAGGTGAAGGAGGACACCAGTAACACGGCACAGCGGTGATAGAGATTTGCATATCTGGGAATACTGGAGGAAGACAATTCGAGGAAGACAGCAATAGTAAGAAAAGTACTAAAATAAGGGGAGACACAACTCAAAAAACAAAGAAACCAAGCAGCATGAAATTGTTTTTTACTCCCTTTCTTAGATGCCAAAATTTGCACTGAAATAGAATTCTTTCAGGGAAGAAAAAAGAAGAAATATTTTTATACATGCACAAGTTAGTGAATTTAACTCAGATCCACATCAAGACCAGCCCTCCCATTTCTAAAACTGAATATTGGAACTGGATAATGCTGCAGGCACAGGTTTTATCTATGAGGGTCAAACAAAACTTCATCCTATCAGGAAAGTGTGGATTTCAATCTACAAATTCCCTGGTGAAACATTAATATGTATTTTAGCCTAAATAGGAACAAGGATTATTCTATAACATGGGTAAAACTGAGCAGTCTCTGCACAGCTCCTGGCATAGCAAATGACCAACAAAATAATTTTTTTTTCTGTATATGCAATATATTTGCTTCTGAAAGCATCACCAACTTCAGGCAGGCCCTGCTGTAAAAGCACACACAAGTCTTATGCTGTGAAGCTGCCTTTCTAAGCAGACAAGGTGGATGAAAACATAAGGCAAGGAAAGAAAAGTACAGAGCTGTGAATTGACTAGCTCAAAATCCCACAGAAGAAATCATTATCAGAAACTGCAGTGACTCCCCCCGCTCTCTGGTTCTCCTCATATTGCTCATAATGTCTGACATCATATAAAACTCAAGAGGCTTGCAATAAAAACAGGCAAGCAGATAAAAACACTGTCTGCTAGAAAATGGACCAGCCAGAAAAGACAACACTTGGCTGAAACAGTGAAAGGAACATTCCTGTGTCAAAAGCCAGTGCAGCCCAAAGAAGGGTTAGCAGATGAGAAGCCTAACGGTGGCAATACCTGGAAGGTTCCTATAGCAAATTCCAGAAGCAGAAGAGTTTGCAGGGAGATAGGACAGAAGGGAGGGAGATCTGTGCAAAACAGATGTCCTGGAAAAGCAACGTCTGCCTTAAATCTCCCACAGGACAGTATTTTTGTATAGAGCAGAACATATTTGGTTTAGATACACAGTAAGGAAGTTGAATGACAGCATGGTGTAAAATTAAACAATGGTTTAGGATATATCAAAATTCACTCAACTGGCCCTTTTTATAACTTACACTCAAGAACAAGAATTAAGTAGTCTCTGACTTTCAGAGGTAGTGGGGAGCAAAGTGCTGTATTTCTTTGTGAAATGCAGGCTTTAAAAGTCACATCAGCTAAAACCACACATATGGTATTTAAACTAATTTTACTAGCTGTGAGCAAAGAAAACTTTTAGTCTTTTTTCCTAATGTTCTGGTTTATCTATTTAACACAATACAAAGACCTTTGGTTCATATTTCAACTAACAGCAGCATCACAAGGCAACAAGTTTTGAACACTCATTTTCAGATGTCGTTAAATATCTGCTCAAGAGATTTAGTTACGGATATCTTAAATCACTGCTTGTGACCACTTCGAAGTGACAAAACATTTTAAAGGAAAGATGCAAATATTTTGGAAACTTCACTAAAAGAGGAAAGCTATCCTCCTCAGAGGGTATTGAAAGTGGAGCCTACAAGAAAACACTATACTATTCCATAAAACTGTACTAATAAACAAAAACAACTTTTCAGAGATCATAATGAAATGCATATAGTTTAGGTTTGGAGTAACAGAGAGAAAATGAATACAGCAGTACAAAAAAATGTCTAAGAAAAAAAAAGAATTGTGCTTGAAAGGAAAGCATGACCAGCTGGTAACTCAGCAGCTGGCAAATGCAAAGGAGCAGAGAGAATCAGATGCAGTGGTAAGTCACTGGTAAGGGTGCCCACGGCAGAGAGCATGTGGGGTCATGTGAAAAGCAAATGAGGTTTAGGGGGATATCAAGAGTTGGGTCCAGTATGCTAACAAAGTATTGGTTATCATGCGTGGCCTTAATCGAGGTGAACTAGCCAAGGGAAATCCATCTAGGCAAGTGTAGTCCAGGCAGACTCAGGCTGGAATGGGTGAAGAGAAGCACTGGTGGGACACTGAAGACGCTGTCACACAAGGATGCTGTTTGTGATTTCAAAGAGAGAAGATGTGACGGATTCAAGATGAAGGAAAGCTACTCAGATCAAGGGCAGGACTTTTGTAAATTGGAAGAGTAGACTGGCCACAAACACAAGGAAACTTCAAGTTAGAGAAAGCTCCTGAAGTAATGTTCAAGTAAGAACAAACCCTAAAAAATCTGATTAAGAAATCCTCTCATTTGAGTATATGTTGTACATTCCTGTAGCTCAGACTTTGAAGTATCCTGCATGTGGCCTGCATCTCAAAATGATAATCCAGGGTCAGATATTAAGTAAACTTTCAAATTTATCAGAACAAACATTAGACACAATACATCAACCCTGAGGAAGCCAAGAAAACACATGGGAATAAATACAATAACTAATTCTCTTCTAAACATATAGTAAAAATCACAGATTAGAAAAAAGAACTTCCACTGTAATACACAACAAACCAGATTCCCTGTCTTGCACTCTATTTTAAATTGATCCAATAGATTAATAGTTGTTTTCCCAAAGAAATTCAAGCTCAGCGGTTACCAACTCTTATTTTGCCAGACCCTTGACAACTGCCTTAACTGCATTCCTTTTCTTTTTTTTTTTTTTGACTGAAACTCTCCTAAACAAAAGGACCATGAGGTTTAAGAATAGAGACACAGTTTTTAATAGATTCATTATTTGGACCTTTATGGTTCACTATTTGATGGCTAGAGAAGCAATGAGTGCAGCTATATTCTGACACAAACAACAAATTTAGCAACCTGGTGATGCTAAATACAGACCAATCCCACCAAGTGAAGAAATCAAATCTACTATCCTTAAGAAAACATCCAAGTCATCTTGGACTTTACAGCCATCAGCTCTGCTGATCTTTTAGTTTCTTCCCTATGGTACTGAGAATGATGAAGCTTCAACACACTTAGGCCCCCTCAGCTTATCAAACACTGCAACCATAAAACACACACTTTTTATTAACAGAAAAAACACAACCACCTCAAAAATGGTCCTGTATGCTGAAACAGGGCCAAGTCTCTAAAGTATTTTTTCATTAAAATATCAGGCAAGTGGTTTTTTGCTAGGAAAGGGACAAAAAAAGAGCAAGACTACAAAAGAAAACTTGAAAAGTAAAAGGAAGGAAAGATTCAAGTAGACAACAATAAAGCAGGAAGACATCATGGAAATGTCTACTCCAACAGGGATGGCTCTGGTGCTGTTGCTACAAGTTAGGATTCATCAGGATTAAATCTTCCACAGAGATTTAATACATTTACCATGCACATATATAAATAATTTTTCAGAACATCATTTGGAATGGGTGGCACTGATGTGACTAACTCTCCTAGAAACAGCTTCCAAATGATCAGTTTGAAATGTTGGCAGTCTCACCACCCACTCTTTTGCAAGTGATCAGACAAAGGTTAGTAAGCAAAATATTATACTCATTAGTGGAGAAACTACGCCACATAAACAATCTTGGGGGATGATTTTACTCTCTAGTATATTATATTGATCCAGTTCCTCTATGAAAATAAAAGGTCTGCTTCATTTTCGTCAGAAAGGATTACTACATTCTTACACACTTAGAAAAGGAGTAAAAAACCTCATGAAATGTATTTAAAACAGCATACACAGAGCAAATAGAATCTGGATGGCATGGTTAAAATAAAGAATACATGTATTTACAATATTGCATAAGTAATTTAACACAAAGTTCCATTCCAAAACCAATCACATCAAAATAAAATAAAAAATATTAAACTCATGTATGTTTTAATACCTATAAATTCTTAACTTCTATCCAACATTTTCTTTATAAAAGCCTGTTTAAAATATTAAACTTTTGATTCACTCTAGCTTAAACAGAATCTAAAATGATTTGCTAAGTATTACTGATCACTTAGTCTTTGTCTTAAGTTTCTAGATTTTCCATTTTCAAATTTCCTCTTCTTAAATGTTGGCACCCCTTCTGTCAGGTCTCCAAGGGAGGTGACTGTCTTCTCTTTAAATATGACTGTTTCCTCTTCAGGATCCTCTAGCACTGCAGGTGCTGCATTGTCACTCTCTGTATTTGGAAGCTCCAGGTCCACTTTTTCACTGGGAGAAAAGAGGAAAATATAAAAGGGTTAAAATACATGGAGAAAGCAACATGGTGTACTGCAGACAGCAACATCTATTTTTATTTGACAAAACAGCTTTGAGCTAAATGCAGTCTTCTAGTCATCATCATGACAGGCATCAAGAAAAAAACCATATTCTTTGTTTCTTCCCTGTGGGCTGCCATTAAAGGTAACAAACTAACACCTCATTCTGTACAGAACTTACAGCACGGCCCAAGCACTCATCCTGTCAACAGTCCTGCAAGATGTAGCAGGGCTGTATGTCTGTAAATTTAAGAATATTCAAAGACAGTACACAGTGAGTAGTAGCAGTGGTTCAACAAGATTGAGTTGTTTTCCTCAAGTGTCCATCCTGAAGGGACTGCATGACAGAAGCACACAGACAGGAGTCACAAGAATGATGGCAAGTTAAGAAAATGCAATTGCTGCAGTATCCCAAAAATATAAACTTCCTGGAAGTGGTTGGCACTGTGCCTAGACTGAATTTAAAGTCAGTAATGAACAACTGCATTTGTCTCATTGGCACATGTTCATCTCAAGGCTGTCTGTTCAAGATCTATCAGGTTCAGCGGCTGAAAGCACTTTTTACTACACAGCGCTTTCCAAAAACCCAAAAGAATCTTTCAGCTCAGGAGTCAAGGAGCAGTTCAGCTGGTGCAATTCAGGAGCTGTTATATGAACATTATCATCTGCAAGAAGTGCACCAGTGCTTAATTCAATATGAGCACTGTCAGAGGTCTACCTGCTATAGAATGTTGGGAATGGAGTAAGCACAGGGAAGAAGACTCTCTTCATTCTTCAAAACCTATTTTCCCAAGACTCCTTGAGGGACCCACAAGAAGAAGCTGACAATAAAAGGGCATACATCACAAGGAAAAAACAAAAGATCCACCTCAGGCATCATGCAGAAAAACAAAACAACTCTTCTGATCAGATGCACTTCATGAAAACATCTGCAGTTCATTGGTCTGACGTAGGGGAGAGAGAGAGATCAAGAGGGATCATAGGAACTCCTGGGGCGGCTGAATCAGATTGTTGAAGAAGATGATGTTAAGCAACATAAGCTTAGAGTAACAACATTTAAATATCTGATACACAGCCTCTGAAAAAACAGTGCATGACTATGATTCTTAAATCACTTCAATTTATTTTGTACTCGTGGAGAACTTCTACACAAAACTCAAAACACCACCTCTAGCTGCAATGGAGAACTGTTACTTAAAATAATCATTGTGAAAAGAATTGTATTTGGGCAACATTTCCAATCACAATTGTGCTAATTTTGCAAGGATTCAGAAGAAAAAGCTTCAGTTCTTACAAACAACATTATGAAAGTAAGGATGGTAAAAAGATACTCACTCTGCTTCTTCTTCTTGTTCTTCCCCTACTTCTTTAAGTGCTTTCCATTTCCCATAAGGGTTGGTCTTGTTAGATTCATCACTAGAGGTTTCTTGGGAAGCTGATGTACTCTCCTCTTTATCCATGGTTTCTTCTGATTTAACTTCTCGCCATTTCCCATAAGGGCTTAACTTTTTAGCTTTAGGAGATTTTTTCCCTTCCTCTGATTCTTCACCATTATCTCCTTTCCTCTAAAGAGGAAAAAACCCATCTTAAGCAAAAAAGCCTAAATAAAAACATAATGTATCTTTATTTTACATCTTTTATTTGCTTCTATTATTATTTACTTATTATCTACTATTCATGCTTTTCAAGCAAGATTAACTTGAAACAATAAATTCATATAGTGATATAATCTACAAATTTTTCTTCTTGAGCTTTATAGATGAAAAAAAAATTCTTAAATTTTACAAGGAATTCAAGCAGGAAAATCCCATCTACCAAGGCTGAAGTTAACAAACTTACTTGAAAACAAAGCTTAGCATACCTTAAAATAAAGAGGAAAAATTTCACATGCAAGTTTCTCTACATGCAGATACACACACTTAGTGCTAATACTTGGTAGCAGTTTATAATGATACAGCAATACAAAAATATGTGCTTTACAATTAACACCTGTCTAGGAATACATTTTGCATTTAAACTGTCTCTGTTCTGAATTACCAGCTCCAGGGAAACCATCAAACCCAACCAGAGACATTATGACATACTTTATCTCAAGTTTTAAATTTATGTTTTAAGTATGTAATTAATACAGATTTTGTACTATGTGCAACTTTTTTCTCAATTTAATAAGGAACCTACAACCATGCCATTTTCAGTCCAAAGCATTCCCTGAAGGTCTATTGGCAGTCACATTTACCAATGAAAGGTTGAAGTCATCCTCACACTGAAATCCAAACCATTTTGTGGATTATTTCAGAGAAATGACAGTGACCTTTCCCAGAGAACATCACATGTCTTGTAGAATTCAAGGTACTTCTGGTGTGTTGAAGGAAAGAGCATGCTTTCTACTCTGGAACAGTGCCACTAATGAGCCACATAATTGAATAAAGATTCATTGTATTAAGAAGTGCAAAATTTTACTTTCAGTCACACGTTTTAATCTCATTTCAGTAAGTACAGACTACCACAAAACAAAGATTCAGCTCATGTATGTAAAGTAAATCTGAAGAAAAGTTACCTTCAAGTTTGTTTCTGAACTCTCTGTTTCATTCTCACTATCTTCTGAGTCTGACTCAGATGCTGTTTCTGCAGGCTTGTCACGCTGACCCTTCTCATTTGAAGATGAAACAAAACCATCCGGTTTCTCCCATGTGGATACTGTCCAAGACATTTGAACAACCACATTATTTATGCTTCTCATTTTGATCTGTTATTGCTTCAACAACATAACCTTTCAGAAGCAGTGCTGCCTTATGCAAAAATACAGCAAACAATTTAGCAAAAAGCTTTTGCCTTTGTTTGGTACGTTTGTTTTAATAAACATAATCAGAAAGATAACATTTCTTCCCAACAGAGACACAAGACAGCTGAGTTCACTGTTGATAAAGCTTGTTTTAATTAGCTCTTATAAAAAATATCACCCATAGCGAACTGTGACCCACAAGCTGTGGTCGCTCTCATCCTTACTCAGGACAGACAAATAAATTAATTGCCCTGTAGATCTGCCTATTTCATTTGAGCTGTTCATTGATTACAAAGACAGGATAAAGTAAAGAATGATAACTACAAGCTTCAGGTCTCCAGGCAGCTAAACCTTTTTCTAGTGCTACTTTTCTTAGTAATGTTAGATCTCTAATTGAAAGAGCTATCAAGCAAACAAGGAAACATAAACATCATTCTGAAAAGACATGGAAGTATATACAGGATATATCCTGTACATACACATATATCCTCATTTTCAATTTAAAAGTAGTATTCCATTAAATATACTGAGAAGAAATATTCAAATAAAATCTGAATAGTCTTAAAACTGGTTTTAGTAAGAATAAGGCAAAAGTACACCAACTTTCAGTCTTTAATTTTATATAAGCTTTCAGATGTAAAAAATCATATTCTTTTTCCTAACTGCAAACAACACAACATGTAAGTGCCTAGATGTATCTTGAAGAAGTAAGATGTAAGAAACCAGCAATGAATAACTTTGCATGAACAGTGCAGTCTCTTAAAGGTACTGCTGTCACCTGGCTTCAGGATTAGTAACTGTGCAAGTTCACTTTCCAGGTGCCACATAAAGAGTGGAATAGGTGCAGCCTCCCAGACCTGCAGCACTAAGCCTGGAGCCATCAGTGCCCTAAATTATGTGTCTGACATGAGACCCTTATAGCTATTTATATCAGTTAAAAATTCGTCTTGTCGTCAGAGAATGGGATTAATGTTAACAGAACAGAGAAATAATTTTCAAGCACTCCCAAAACACTTACTTACAGCTATATAAAAGTGACAGATCAATTTGAAATCTCAAAAGCCAAAATTCTGCCAAATGTGATGATTAGAAACATATTCTTCGCAAGTATCATATGTCCATGAAGTACTTAAAAGAACAGCAAATATAGGCATAAATGGTATCTGAACTTGGAAGGAAATGTTTAAAAATAACCAACATCTCCTTTCCCCTTCAAAAGAAATTGCAAATCATTTGGGCAAAGGAGTGGCCCAGGGAAAAACTGAAAGGTTTTGAATTGGGTTTCCCCCCCCCTCCCAATTCTTGGCATCATTAGCAATACCACTTCATACCCAACTGCAGAAGGAAAAGTCATAGCCAGCATAAAATCCACTGGCTCTCCAGAGAGGCATCATTGACCTTAAAATTATTCAAATAGATTTAGAAAACAGATGCTATTCTGAGGGAGTTACCACAAAGTTCCCCATGTAGGGGAAAAAAAGTGGAAAATAAGTAGGAGGTTAAGATTCTGCACTTTCTTATCAATGCTATGTCAGCAAGAGGAAAAGTTTAGGAGATTCTTAGTCAGTCAACACAAAATCCTGTCCCCTTCTAATTTCTACATTGTAATTTCAATATTTATGTAGTAAAGATGAATGCCTAGTTTAGAATACAAGTTGAATGGCCAAAAAAACCCTCTGAAGCAAAAATGTATGCACACTGACAATGCAGCCAGAAAGCCAGTGCTAACTTAAGCAATTATTTTATTTCAACTAAGACACCAGCTTAAAAAATACAAAACTTAGTAACAAAAAGCAGTTATTTGCAAAGCAAAATGCTTTTCTGAAAACACTCTCTCCTGAAACAGAGCTTAACTGGAAAGAAAGTTCTTCTTACCTCCAGTTTGTGTGTTATAATAATAGGTATGACCATCTTCAGTGACACCTTCCACCCACTCTGCTCCCTAGGAAAAAGATACAGGAGCTCATGAAAAAAAGTTTCCAGGATCAGCCAAAGCTGATCAATTTTAAGTCTATTCAACCCCTGAGTACTTTCTGTCTGTGGTTGTCTTACTGGTTTAAAGCTTGAACCCCTAAGGCTGTCAGAAAGTATTCCCTTTGTCTCCAACGAGATGGAATTCCACAACTTAAAATACTGCAAATGCACCTACACAATTATTTCTCAAACAGTGGATAATTAGTATGATAATAATAACAATAAATGTATAATAAATGTTGCCATACTGTTTAAATTTTTATATAGGCCATTATTTTACATGTTTGGGTTTTCTCAAATATTCACCCCTGAGGCTGTAATTTCCTATTTGTGTCATTTGCTTTAGTGGAGACTGCTGAAAAAAATCTCAGGGAGACTTAGATCTTTGTGAGGGCTACAGAAAACTAATATCAATAAATTTTATCACAATTTAAATATACACAAATAAATTAAAATTTATCCCAAAAATAGAACATTACAACGAATAATTATAGAATCAAACCTTGCATGACAACAATTTTACTTCTTTACTAAAGCACCAATTTCAAAAATGCTCTCTTTTTTCCTACTGATTAATAAACAAACAGGAAATGTGGCTGAACTTGTCTATCTTTGTAGATGAGCAATTTTTTTTCCAGAATCAGCTACAGCTATATAATCAGTCATTACCCATCAGTCATTAACATCTTCCTTAAGAAACCAGTTTTCATCCCCTCTTACACACACAACTACTTCCCCACTCCCTAAATACCAATACTGCCAGCTCTGTGTTGGGCAAATTCACCAAACATTATTTTGGTATTAATAAATGTGTGTGTACACGGAGATATACAGATAGGCTTTTGCACACCTATACATTTGCTTAATACTCTTATTAAAACTTTGGGGTTATTTAAATAAAAACACAATATAATCAGAAGTTAAAGTTCTTGCATCCACTCAAAACACAAAAACACAAAAAAAAAATTGTACTGGTAGGTTCAGAGCAGGCAAAGGCACAAAAGCTTTCAGAATCATGTTTTCTCAAGGTTTTGCCCTCAGAAGTTTTAGCATGCTGGTTTTGACAAAAGAAGCAAAAGGAAAGTCTATTTTAAGTATAAAGAGGATAAAAAACCCCCAGACCTAAGTATAACCCCCTTTTATTTTTTTTTTTTTTTTTTTTTTTTAATTAGATCCTGAGCATATGTAGACCTCTTGGTTAGAGGTTTTCAGCCAATATCGGACACTGGGCACACTGAGTGTCCCATGACATAAATGCTAAGAAGCACACTGTCAGTCTAATTGGTCACAGACAGCCTTCAACATCACCCTGTTCTCCCCAGCTCTTACCAAGTCTGAGCAAAACCCAATGTGCAGTAAAACCAGGAGGGATCCTGGCACAACATATTGCAAGCATGCCCTTTAATTTCTGGGCAGTGAGTCCTTGTAAGAGATCTGGAATGTTCCCAATATCCTTAGCTCAGACTAAATAAGGGAGCAATGAAAAGCTTGTTTTTAGCCATAATGAAAATAACTCAAGACAGGAGGAAGTTACTGAGCAGGGTGAGGGAGGAATGGCAAAATACAGCTGTGTGGTGTTAGAGATACCAGGGGCTGAAGGTGTGTGCTTCTGATATGGCTAGGATGAGCTAACTTCAAATTGTTGCCAAGAAGGGAGTGCCTTTTCCCCCCCGATCTGCTCTCCTCACATTGGCATTTTTTCTGATTATTCAGAATGCTGATAGCAAGGAAATAAGCCTCCAAAGCACTAGCCTAAACTCTGATGCCTCCACTGCCTGAACTATTTCACTGTCAGGGTAAATATGTACCAAGGACCATACAAGATTAGTTTCAGGACCACATCTTTCAGCCTAAGGCCACAGTAAGACTGACTTCACATATTGCAGTGCTGTGCCTTGACTGGAAAGAAAAAGTTGAAGTGCTGATTAATAAGTTGTGCAAAACCACAGGATAAGGGAATCAGAAAGCCAGAGTAGCACACATTGTGATGATACAGAGCTATAGAATGTCAAACACTCTGAAAACACCAGGGTGTTTTTTTAACTCGAGTGTAAAATGCAACATTGGCAAACCCAACAAAACTGACATCAAATTAAAGTGTATATATGACACCAATCTTGAAAACAGGGAAATATAACATCACAGGAGTGTTGGGAAAATCCTGTTTTTAATGCTGTGAAGCACAAAAATCCTGGTGTGGTAAGTATCACGGGAAAACCCATCAGTCATAATAAGAAATTTTTCTGCCTTTGGACTATTCTGCAAGTTTTTCTGTGCCTCAAATAAGGAAATGTACTAAATTACTAATTTTGCTGAATAATTGCTTGCATATAGTTCATGATTGTAAGAAACCCAGTAAAAACACAATTTATTATGTAATTGTATCATAAAGCAAACAAAAAAACATGTGAATTCTTTTTTTTTAACTACCTGACAATGCAGTCTCAGTGCTGCCTTAGATAAGGAAGCTTAACTACTTCAACTGTGCAATATTTAGTTTTTTAAATTATATTTCATTCAAAAAAGGTTTAACAGAATTTATTCAAGATTTCCCAAAAGCTCTCAATTTTATGGGTTGAAGCATAAAAGAAGTATATGCTGTAGGAACCCAACCATCACTAATTACTTCTCCTCCTTTGACAGATAAATTACCAAATAGGATTTCTATAGCAAAACGGCAGTTTACCATAAAAGATTCTACATATTCAAATTACATTTTCCTAAGTTTATAAAGGGGAAAAATTTATCTTCCTCAATCAGATGACTTGCAAATTGTTCAGATTATTTTAGCGTTTACAAGGACAAAGAAAAATACGAATAATTTGATTACCGTCTGTGAGTTTTGAGAGTTGCCTTGGAATCCTTTAGGTTTCTCCCACTGTGATTCTTAAAAAACAAAAGCATATTTCACCCATTTCACATAATTCAATTTAGTTTATATTCAATAATCTTAACTAAAAACAGATCTAAAGGATATGACAATGCTGTGTGCACACATATTAAAAAATTATATACATATATATACACCATGCTGGAATATGAATAATCCTTGACCAAATTAGGATATGAACAATAAACCAAAATATCATAATTACAGCTGGCTTTACTGGAGCTAACAACTCTCCAGACTATATTACTATGCCTGATACAGAGATACATGACTTTTGGTTAAAAAAAAAAAAATATGAAAGAATACAGCATATACTATTGTCAATCCTTAAATTTATAAGGAACAGTTCGTAATATTCTCATGAATTATAAAAGAGGGTTGCTTCTATGTTTTAAAGTAAATCACAACATGCAGCTCCTCAAGAGAAATCAGATAAATCCTGTGGAAAAACACAATCAGTTTATTTCACATTCCTGATCACAAAGCTTCTTCAGGAAGAACAGGGCTACCTTTGTGTACTTAACCCCTGGCAGGCTAAACATTTCCAGAAACTGCAGAATTACTGCATTCTTCTATTATTAATCAACAGCAAAACCAGTCTGAAATTCTGGATACCCAAGTTTCAAATGTTAAATACCAAAACTCCATCTAAGTGTTCACATTTTAATTAACAGCATACTACTAAAAGAGCAGAGAAGTAAAAAGATGCAGGTGGTCTTTTCTCACTTATAATCAAGAACTGCATCTGCACTTGCTCCTCAGTAGCTTTTACCTCCAGTTTTTGTGTTGTAGTAGTATGTATAGCCTTCGGGAGATAATCCTTGCACCCACTCCTTTGTTTCAATTTTTGGTGGCATTGAGGCATCTTGAGGTGTCTTTTTTTTCTTTTCTTTCTTTTCTTTCTTCTCTTTCTTTTCTTTATTTCCTTTAGTTTCCACTGTGTTACTCTGCATTTTACTCTGTGTTGAACTGGAACCTACATCATCTTAGAAAAAATAATATCCTTTAAAAAAAGAGTACTATTCTGAATTTAACTATTAGTCACCCTTGCACAACACGAAAGGGGGAACTTTGTTCTTAAGAGTATTATCACTAGTGAGTGAAAATCATTAGTATTATACTTATAGCAGGCAAGGCTACATTAAAAGAACGTTGCTTTGTACCACTACTATATCATCATAACAATGTCCAAATTCAAAATGATGAGGAACAAAGAGAAAAATCCTAAGGACCAAAAAAGAGCAACTAAAAGAGTTATGAAAAAGGCATCTGCTACAGGAGCCTGAAACCACAAACTTGTTTCTAAAGGATAATATATCTTCAATGTACAGAACAAAGGTACTTGCAGAGCTGCAAGGAGCTGACTAGGACATTCTCATCTCCACTGTGGGAGATGTTTCACACCAGGGGGAACCCTACTACTCACGGGAACTTTTGCCTCCAATGGGCAAAACTGAAACATAAAATTAATCAAAGGAAGCTGCACTGCTGATTCAAAGCACCAACTACAGCATAACTTTCTGCTAATGCATTGTTTAATTTTTCTACTTCAAATTTGACTGTTCCATGGACCAGGGGATACCATAGCTATAAATACTCTGTACTGCAATTTCCACTGCTGGCAATTTGCAGACTCCGTTTTGTTAAAAAAATGAGCAACAGTCGTGGAGGCCTCCTCTCTCACTCCTAAACCTGATTTAAGACAAAACTTTCCTATTCAATATTCTTTCAATTCTGTCTTTAACCTTCTGGCAGCTATATGAACTGCCAGAACTGCTATATGAACTATATTAACCTGGCTTAATTCCAAGCCTTTTCATATCCTCTTGATATGCTTTCATTGCAGCCTCCTCCATTGCTGCAAATTCTTTTGACAGGTTTTCTTCTTCTTTTGCCTTTTCCAAGCTTTTCTTCTTAATCTAAAACAAAACAAAACAAACCAAAAACCCAAGAGAATAAATTAAACCAATCTGATAATGAAAGAGAGTAAATATAAGCATTTGTGCAATTAAGATATTTGAGTTACCTCACTAATTCTCTTTGCCACATTTTCTTTATGATTCTTTCCTCTTTCATGAAAATCAATGCTCTTCAAAGTAAGAAAAAAAACCAAAAAAGTAATATGTATTATACAATTTTAAAACAGTTAATTTTAGTTACTTAAAATTTAGTAGGGCTAATTTTAGTTGAACAACCCTAAAGTTCTGAGAACACTTACAGCAAACACTACAGCTCTAAAATGGCTGTAGGAATACTGAGAAACATTTAACAGAGAAATTATAAAATCTCATAGTATATACATAAGATTTTTTTTCAAATAATATTTCTCAGCACACATTAGAGACAAATAACAGGGAATCTGGATTCCCTCTTCATGCTATCCTTTCACATATTGCCACAATTTTTTTCCCTGTTCTCATGCAAACTTTAAAAAACATATGGGTTTTTTAGTGTTCCAAGTATTAGCTACTGCCCTTAATTACATTATGCTGCACTTCAGAAATATCCCATGAATTTAAACTAGTCTGCAGGTTCAAAAATCTGAAAGGAGGAAAAGGCAAAGTGGGAGAGTTGGATAACTAAGGATTAACAGAAGTCTGCAAGCCAAAAAGCTGAAGCCAGTAGGAGCTGGGAGGTGTTCAGAAGCTCAGGTGCAACAGTGGTAGTTATTATGTGGTTCTCACATAAAAACATACAGATGGTTTTTTGGGTGTTCAGATGTTAGATGCCTAAGCCTGACCTTTGCACAAACTGATGTGCAGAGGATGCTCATCCTGGGAAGACTCATCTCGTTTAGAGACAGACAAGCTGCTCAAATCCCTCCCTTGACATGGATTTCTCTTCACTTACTCGGAGAAGATACCTGCAGTTCACGTGAACTCATTAGGTATCTTACTGTAAGGCAGAGGAAGCTCAGCTCTAGGAGTATCCCTGGCATCCAGTCCAGGAATGCAAAACTTACTGGAAGGAAGACACCAATGTGTCTAGTAGTCTGCAAAAGGCATCTGCAAGTCTGAAACACCTTTTTGTAACCCAGTAATGCTTCTGTGGGCAATGGGAAATAAGAGAAACCTGCTTTAAGAGCTCAGAGCACTGGCTGTACTGTGCCTACCACATACAAACAGTACAGACACCAGGTTTGGCTTTCTACTTGCACATGAAAGCGAAGGACAGGAGCAGACAGTTTCAAGACAGACCAAATGCTGAGTTACAGAACTCGAAGAATAAGCAGGGTCAAATATTTAGCCCTTATCTGTACTGCAAGGAGAACAGCACACAACATCTTGTATGTGGGTATCTGGCTCTGACAGATATATCTGTAATATATTTTATGCACCACAGGTATTACAAAGGCATTTTTATAGAACAAATTTCATGCATCCACAGACTAGAATCAAGAAGTGATGTTTGAAGCCTGTAATTCAAATTCCTAATATTTCAAATAATGGACATAGTATGGTAGACCATCGTACAGGTCTGTTGTCTGCTATCCAGCACTTGCAGTAATCGCAGAATTTTTTAGGCTGAGATTTCCAGTAATCGGCCCTGGGGAAAGAAAAAAAAAGATGTATAATCTGAAATAATAACCAAAGCCACAGGTTTTCATATGTATTCATATATATCTTCAGAAACTAAATTTTGTCTTCTTTGGGTGATTAAATACTAAGAGTTTGATTTTCTTTTTTTTTTTAAACCAAGTCTGGGGAGCCAGTAAGAGTAGCTGTATTAACAACTGTATCTTGTAAAGCACAGTTCAGTATTGGGATTTTGACCTTCTGACCTCCAAAAACTGCAGAATTTTTACAACTTAGGCGGTGCTGTAAGAACCAGAAATATGAGACAAAGCAAGCCAGAGATAAACAAGCAGCTCTAGATACCCCATTTAAACATGGAACGGTCAGAAGAGCACAACTTGCACTGTTTTTTATAAAAATGCTGGATACTGTACACAGTGAACTCAGCAACACAAAGGTGCAGTTTTGGACAATGCTGAGCTACTGTGGGGGGTGAATCCTGGACCAGATTCTGACCTGTGGGGTCACAGACACAGCAGTGAATTGTTTGGATGTTTCAGTGTAAAAAATGTAGGAATTTCTGAACCATGTAATTGGATACATGGAGGAAACCTGGGAAAACTCTTCAGAGCTGAAAAGTTAGTATATCAGAGCATTTAACAATAAAACCAAAAACCTCCAATGGCTGTTTCTTCATCAAAAACCACTTTCTAATGCCAGATGAGACTTGTGTAGAAGCAATTCTATTTCTCATTGGCTTGCAGCAACAGACACAATGCTTTGGTTCACCAGAACACATCTGAGCAACAGACTTAAGTGTTTTTAAGTTAAAATGACAAAGAACGAGGGACAAAATTTAAAAAAATATTCGTGATTACACTGAGAACATCAGAAAACTGAATCTTGGCCTTTTGTCTGAAGACAACTGTAAAAAGTTCAAGGAATATACTTCCTGACATTCTTAATTAATAAAACCAAAACTTCTTCCATGCACAACAATAGCACTCTCAATTCTTATGATATGTGTGAGCTGATGTTTACAGAAACAGACCTGATCAACTCAACTCCTAAAAGTTATGCAAGTATCATAATACACTCTCCCACCAGTGCTTCACACAAAAATACAATTACAAAGAAGCTATGATTATCTGAAAGTCCAAGTACAAAGCATGTACTCTGCAAAAATGTATCAACCTGTAAGCAATAGTGTGTTAGCAATGCACAGCTTTTCAAGCAATTTCTTGGAAATCTAGAAAGAAGCAGCTGAGCTTTCCCTGATTTAAACAGAAACCCACTCATCCCCAAACGGTGTACTTTAGAACTGTGTGATTATTTAGTCACACATTTAATTAAAAGGGTTTTTTTGAGACTTACACCTGAACATACTGGGGCAAAGCCTGAAAAATTTAATGCTCTGGCTCAAAAACCAGCTGAGTGGGTGGGAGAAATTCAAAGCTCAGAAATACCTCAAGATCCTTTTTCCTGCTTGAGCTATAAATTGTCTCTAAACCTTTGACATGATCTATGATAAATTTCCACCTAAATGCAGCGTTAAACTTCCTATGGCAATGGACCAATTCTGACCTAAAAACTGACCTAAACTCTAAAAAAAGTCTCATTGCATGTTTTGGACGTGGAAGAACCTCTGCCTTCTTCCAAGTTTAACCTGAGACAGGAGGCTTTTTCTCTTCAACAGAATCAAATGTAAGTGCTAAAATTAAGACTGTACAGCTATACCCACCACAAGTCAAGACCTGAGAATTTGATGAGCTGTATTTTCATAGTTCTATTTTACACCGATTTCTTTCCTAAACACTGCTGGTCACCACATCTGTTGCAAACCACTGTAGCAATACATAGAGGAATCACTCTGGAGAACCTCAGGGCACACCTGTGGCTTCAGTACAAATCCACATCTTGATAAAAGTCTTTTAGCTTCATCTCCATTGGTTTTCATAAAAACTGGAGCTGTCTCTCTACCGTTACATATAAAATAAATGTTAATGGTAGTGTGCACAGATATCCTAAGAACCTTAAATCCTGCATTTCATGATTAATGAAATTAATTGTGCAACTTATTCTCGATTCTGTGGCTTACAAGCATGAGGAATCTTATATACCAAATAATTCTCCTAAAGATTTTTTACTTGAGTTCACATCACTGGAAGAAAAAGAGCAAGCTCAGCTGAAATGCCCATCAAATAACATCTGGCACTGTAACAGCAGAACCTGCAAAGTTCTAGTGGTGCTGCAATGAGAACAAACCAAAAAGGAATATTTGGAAAGGAGCAGCAACTGAAGTGAAACCCCATTTTACTGAGACGCCACAAGTGCTTCATGGGCCCTAGCCACAATTGAGATACATGACAATTTTTTAAGCCTGTCTGTGATTGTTTTATCAATCTGACAAATACAAGTTTGAGAGCAGCTGCTCTTGAAGTAGCACAAAGGTTTTTCATTCTTGAGTAATTGGTACAAGTCATGAGAAACACAGTTATTTTATAAAGTCATTGCAGCCAAAATGGTACAGCTTTTAAGACTCCTTGTCTTCTGCCAGAAATAGTTAAGGTAGATTCTTGTTTTCAGCTCTACAGCTGAGCCAGCCTCCTAAGGACTAGAAAGTTGGCCAGCTGGCCAGCACCAATACCACTCCCTTTATTCCTTTCACTAAAACAAAGAGACAGTCTAGAGCACAGCACATCTGCCTTGTCCAGGTTTGCAGGGTTGAGGTTTAGCACTGCACACATTTTGTCAGGCATGGCTCCCAAGAGGGAGCTTGATGACACAGACCCAGAGAAGTCTGCAAGTTTTACTGTGAAGCTCAAACTCAGGGGAAGGGTTCTGGACCAAGCCTCTTTGGAGCCCAACTTTCCAGAGCTGGCAGAGCAAGTCACCTTGATAGCCTGCTACCAGGGAACAGGGCAGCACCAATACAGACGGGTACTGAGTAACTTCTGGACAAACTGCTCTAGACCCATCCAGGCTTGGAAATCCCATACTAACTCACAACCAGTTTGTGTCTCCTCAAGACCAGTGATTTTCTTTCAACTTTTACTGGTCATACCTCTCTGAAGAGGAATGTACAACATTTTAGGGGGCCAAAGAAAAGAAAGGAAAAGGAGGAAATGAACATCAAACTAGTTTTTTGAAACTCGTAAGATAGCAAAGTCTTGGCAGCAAACAGCAGAGTGGAAATTGATCAATGTTAAAAACATTTCTGAAATTAACAAGAAGACAAGAAAGAACAAGAAGCAACTCTGTATTAACAATGCCTGCCCCATCTGCCGTTCCAAAAGATATGAAAATGATGAAACTCAGAGAGAAAGCACTGAAACTCAGGTATTTATACTCTGCACAACACATTTCTTGAGCCAGGAGAATCACACAGCCTATGCTGCAGTGACCAGGTTAGGCATCCCAGTGCAGAACCACGTTTGGGAGTATGCAAAGAGGCCTGGTTCAGGAAGTAACCTGCAGAGTAACTCAAGTACTGGAGTCCAGGGCCCTGAACCCTCAACCTGCAGGCTGCTTCTCCTCACAAGTTACTGTACCATTAAGGTTTCAGCAGGTGGTACAAAAAGCTTTCCTTATACAGGGAAGCTTAAAAACACTCATGAAGTAGTGATTTTGAGCTGAGACAGCTTTGCCAAACATTAGGTGGAGACTGGGCTGGAGGATTTTGATCCTACTATGTACTGAAATCAAGGGGGGAGGAGAAACAACTGGTTTAAGTGGTTCTGAACACAACGAAAAAGAATTTTATTGTACAAACAAAATCTGGAAGCATTTGCTTTGAATAGCTCTGTTCTAAAATATCTGACTTGAAATCTGGCAGGGATGCAGGAGTTTGTATCAGGGATGTATCTGTCCAAATCAGAAGCCCTCAGGGGTAAAAAACAGCATACACGGACTCAGCAGTCTTCTTTGGTTTGAGTATCTACAACCTCCAAACATTTTACATGAATTTAACATCTTACAGTTTTCTGCAAGTTTGAGCACTGAAGAGCTGCAAGGTGCATCATCGCCTTGAATACACGTTTGTGAGTAAGATTCAAGATCTTGACTACACAAGCAAATTAATTCAGTGTAGATATTGTGGCTGTTCCATAACAGCCACTCAAAAGGACAGAATCTGTCCAGAATTTCTGAACACTATTTGGAAATACTGCATATTTCTGAAAAGTAACACTTTGGTAATGGAAAGAAGTAGAAAAAAAAAAAAAAGAAAAAAAATAATTCCATGTATTTCACAACAGACCCTCCTCTACATGGGAAGCTGTTCCAGAACAGCTAATTCTAATATTCCAGTATTGGTGAGACCTAAAATGGCAATGCTAATATTGGCAGAGAAGAAGATCAAAAATGTTTTCTTCTACTGTGAAGTAGGTCCCAGTGCCATGGCCTCTAATGACTCATACTCCCCATAAGTCACAGCAACTCTGTTCATTCACAGTGTACTAATTGTACTCTAAAAACTCTTCTTAGTTAAATACCCTTAAATTTTTTTAAAGGTATGTAAAAATAAAGAAAAGAGTATCCTTGACACTGTGAGTACAAGGGACTGTCCTTCTGCCTAACCCCAGCTTGCTGGCTTTCTAATAGATCACACAACATATGTTTACATGTGGGCTCCTACAGAGTAGAACCAGATGGGAGTTTCATCCACAAGAAATATAGTAGTTCTATGAAGGGCTTTGCTCTTCTGGCTCTCAAGTCCATTATATTTTTTGCAATCCCTCTGTAAATTCTAATTCACAACCCAAACATCTACTTCTTTTTATCATTATATTAGGCCCCGTGAAGTGCGTATGAATTACAATACCCAATGGAAAACAGAGTCTGCAGAAGCTGCTCAGCCTGACCTGTATTTGCATGAATCTGCTTTGCCAGACCTCTTTTCAAAACTGTAAATTACAGAATCGCAGAATCATTTAAGATTATTGAGTCCAACCCTCAGCCCAGCACGGGGAAATCCACCACTAAAGCATGTCCCTAAGTGACACATCTATGTGTCTTTTAAGCACCTCCAGGGATGGTGACTCAACCACTTCCAATGCCACAAATACTTTTAACATACAAGAATGCACAAAGACATCAGGGAAAGCAGCCTTCTGCATGTATGGAGCTGCAATCTTCTAGGTCATCTCCTCTGACTTGAGTTGTCTAAAGAGTGAGGTAGAGTTGTTTCAGTTATCCCTGTCAATAAATGGAAACTGTCATCTCAAAACCAGCACTCTTTGCATCCTAAAGGGAAACTTGAGAAGCACACTGAACTCCTTACGTGCGTGTTTCATCCTTATACAGGAAACCTAAAGTGAACTGCCTGAGTCAGCTTTCAAAAATTAAATATCTGAAGTCAGGGATATCTCCTGAGAGCAGAGGTCTGCTGCTGTAGATGCAGAAGAAGGATATGGGCTATGTCAGGAAGACTGTGATAAGAATTAGAAGAGAGGAAAAAAACAGCAACATAAATTGGGTCATGAATCTGTTCAGGTATAATTTTAGCAATAACTAAAATTAATATCACTGCTGTACCTAGTACCAGTCTGCAAGACAGGCTCACACAGCTCACCATCAAGTACTGCCCCACAGACAGACCTCTAAAGAAATTTTTGACCAGATTAAGATATTTTTTTATCAGCAGGGAAGTTAGGATATTCTGAAAAGTAACAGAAACAAACAAATAGACGTACCATTCTATATGCCATTCTCAGTAATAAAGACAGCAGCTTGGTTTTTTATACATCCCCCTTCCCCAACGTGATTAGATATTAACAGAAACTTCCTAATTAAAGATTTCAAGCAGGTAGTGATAGCCAGGTAAAAGCAAGGCACGGGCAATTTTCTTCCTCACGCCTCGCCCAGAACCAAAAGCGGCAAAGGAAGCCGCAAGGTGGGGGGACCTGGGAGAGGGAAGAGAGGGAGGCCACGGGGACGGAGAGAGGGGCAGGAGTGCGAGGGAGTGCAGGGGAGAGGGAGGGAGAGAGAGAGAGGGGGTGAGAAAGGGTACAGGGAAGGGGTGCAGGGCGAGGGCCGCGGGCCCCATCCCCGCAGCCCTCCCCGCCCCGGGACGCCGAGTGCCCCGCCGGCAGGAGGCGAACCTGCCCGGCGTGTGTTGGGGCGATAAGAGCAAGACAGCGCAGCAGAAACAAACAACCTGAAGAGAGCGGCAGGCCGGATGGGAGCAAAGGGACCGGAGAAAGAGTGAAACACCTCACTCAGCGGGGCGGGGGTCGCCGGCCACAGCCGGGGCACGGCCGCAGCCCCACCGGCCCCGACCTCCCCACGGCCTGCGGGGGCCCGGCCCGGCCCCCGCACCGCACGCCGCCAGCCCTGTCCGAGCC
>VZUI01033764.1:0-25339 GCA_013401135.1 Cettia cetti
CGCCGCCCGCTGCCCTCCATGGCCGCCCGCGCCGGCCGGTACCGCCCTCCGCCGCCGCCGGCACCGCCCGCCGCCAACGGCACCGCCCCTGGAGCCGCCCGAGCCGCGGCAGGGAGGGAAGGAGGAAGGAAGGGACGGAGGGAGGGATGGGGAAAGGGATGGATGCCCGTGGGTCCCGGTGCAGTGAGGAATCAGCTGCCTGCACCCGTGGGCGGCAGGAGAAGGCCGGGGTGGGAGAGGGGAGCCCTCCTGGAGCAGGGGCAGCCCTGGGTCCGCCTTCCCACCCTCCTCCTCTCTCCGTTCTGCTCCCGCTCAGCCACCTAATACCGCGGCCGGCCAGCCTGGCAAGGTGGAGGAGCAGTGGATGCCCATTGTCCCGCGGTCCCGTCGCACACATCCCAGCAGAGCTACCCCGAGGGCCAGTCCCAGCGCTCCTGCCCACCCGTGATTCCCAAACCTTCATGGATACAATAGGACTCTCTGCTCCCAAGACTGTCTGGTGGTCTGTTTTTTGGGGTTTTTTTTGCCGGCAAGCATTCCTACCACCTGCCCAGGGTTGGGGTAGGGTACTGGGATGTTCTGGGATACTCCCACCTGCGACCCTCGGAGAGCCCACCGTGCCACCCAGCTCTACCAGCTGTCTATGGGGTTACTGTGTCCCTGCTGGCCCTGGCAGCTCCCCAGGAAAGATTCACATGCAAGGAAGAGCTGGGGGTGTCAAAGCACAGGCTCCTGAAATCCCCTTTGAGTATTTATTTTGGAGGGATTTTCTCCACCTCCAGGTTTGCAGCAAGCAGCACGGTGGGACAGGCTGGGGACATCAGCCTGGCAGCAGCAGCTTCCTGGGGGGATGGTGGCCCTGCAAGCCAGCCCAGGGCATTTGGGGTCCCCAGCTCCCAGGGATGAGGGATGATCATTCCCAGTGTCTTGGTGCTGAGCCAAGCAGCCCTTCCTGGGGACCTCTTGTCCCTGAGTCCCAGCCCCAACAATGCAGGCAGGTGCCCGGCTTGGCCCAGATGGAGACTTTCCACTTCCTTGGGGACTTATCTTGGGGAAAAAGGACTCTCCAAATCCAACCTGAACCCCCCATGTTTGCAATTTGGGGCCAGAACCCCTCGTTGCTGCCAAGAAGAGTTTGGCCTCATCCATCCCCTCCATTCCTTTGTGTGCCTTGGCTGGGGGGCTGCTCTCAGCCTGTCCCCCCACAGCCAGACTCGACAGGTCCAGCTCCCTCCCATCTCCTCAATCCACTGGGCAGCCACTGTGGGGTCATGGCAGGGTCCCCATGTCCCCCTGGCGCAGCTCAGGGTCAGCACCATCATGCTGGGGCCCTTCCAGCAGGGCTGGTGGCTCCTGCCTGCTCCGGTGCCTCGGCTGACCCTGGTGCTGCCCTCCCAGCACGGTGCCACCGCTGCTTGAGGAGCTCCCAAGCGAGGAAGAGAGACCCCAACAACCAAAGGATGCGTGGAAAGCACCATCACCACAAAGCGTGTCGGGCCAGCAGGAAGGAGGGGACAGCAGGGAGTGTCCCACCCCCTCCTCGGGCTGCCGCAGCTGAGGGACAGGGGCCAGGCCAGCGGCACCTCCCCCGGCAGCCGCCGCTCTAGCGCGACCCCTCCATCAGCTCCAGGATGCTGCTGTAGAGGCGCCCAGGGGCGTCCAGGCCCCAGACGAAGTCCCAGTGGTTCCAGTCGGGGATGTGGGTGTAGGTGACGAGGTGGGTGATGCGGGGCAGCAGCAGGAGGACGTCCTTCCTGTCAGCCGCCCAGTCCTGCCCTCCCGACCACACCGCGGTGGGCACGGGCATCTCCTCCATGCGGTACAAGGGCGGTGTGTCCTGGAGGGACACGGGAGGCTCTCAGCTGCTCAGTCCCTGCCAGCCATTCTGTCCCTCCCTGCACCACCACGGACAGGCCCCCTGGCAGCATCTCCAGCTGCCAGCACTGCCACTGCAGCTCCTACCTGGTGGTACCTGGCTGGGTTCTCACTGCCATAGTCAAAGGCTTTGAATTTTCCGGATTTTACCACCTGGGAAGAGAGGATGGATGTGCTGTGGGAGCCCTGCTGCGTGGGTCTCGCATCTCCCGGCCCCCTCGAGGCACCTGTCATGAGAGGGTGCTCAGGAGGTTTGTGTAAGTCCCTGCCCTCATCTGCCCCTCTCCAGCCATGCCAGCTGGCTGGGGACAGGCAGCACAAGGAGAGATGTTGGCGTCTTCACCCGTGGGGCATTGCAGGAGGAGCTGGCATCCCTGCAAAGCCAGGCTGTCCACCTTTTTTACCAGGGTTTTGTGACCTCTGGCTCCATACCTGTCCCTAGCCATGGGCTGACAAGCCAAGGTGTTGTACGGGACTCCTTGGCTGCCCCAGTGCCGTGCTCTTCCCTCTGGAATCCTGCTCACCACCAGCTGTGTGTGCAGGGTGCTGCTGGACTTCCTTCAACAACCTGGCCATCCTTTTTCAGCTTCCATTACCTGTGATTTGGCTCTGCAAGGAGGCACATGGGTGGGCTTCTCCAGCCTGACCCCCTTTCCAGCAGGGCCAGTGCTAAAGCTGCAGAGTCAATCTCCAGGGTGTCCAGGATCCTTTTGGACAGGGTGAGATGCTGTTGGGTCCCCCTTTTCCTCCTCATCCAGTTCCCCCAGTCTCTCCTTGGGCTTCCATCCACCAGCACCATGGAGTCCCCAAGTTCTGGGGGTCTCATCATCCTTCTGTGACCTCCCCATCCTGTCCCTTGTCCTGCCTGGCACAGCACAGGACACACACTGCAGCGTCCCCTGGTCCCTGGAGGCACCAAGGCAGCTCATCCTGCATCCAGAGCCTCTTCTAATTTCTTGCCTTTACTTTCTCGGGAGCTGCCAATGCCTGAGATCCCTGAGCTCTCATGTCTGGCACAGCAGACTCTCAGTGAAGGCACCATCCCAGGGGTGAAGGCACCATCCCAGGGGTGAAGGCTGGCTGTGTCAGGGATCCTACCTGGGCCCAGTGGATGATGTTTTTGACAGAGGTGCCATCCGGATAGTGGGATGTGTATACATCCAGCCGTGTCTGCAAGGAAACAGCCCAGCTCTTGTTGCTTTCCAGCAGGTGGGAGTGGAGTGGCAGCTGCCAGGTGTTTCCCAGAGCAGCCACTGCTGAGTCACACTGCCTGAAGGGCTGGACCAGCTTCAGGAATATAAATTTCATTAAAAACCCATTGCTGTGAGGCAGTGTCGGGAGGAGAGTGATGGGCATGAAGGATGAGCTCCGTGAGACACCTTACTTGGGCTCAGGGGCCTCAGTGACTGCCTGAGGTCACCCAAAGGTGGTTCAGAGCAGGGGCTGCACCCCAGGGTGCTCGCAGGGACAGGCAGCCCTAATCCAGGGGTGTTGTCAAGGGCCACCTGGCCACTGACATTTACCCAGAAGAGCCTGGGGGATTTTTCCTGTCCCAGGAGGAACAGCATCTGGCTGAGGGAACACGTGCTGCCATGCAGGGTCTGCTTGCTGCGAGCACTGGGGGCGAGTGGCTGTAGCAGGCTGGGCTGGGTGGTGGCAGAACAGCAGCCCTGGGACCTCGTCCCCACTGGCATGGCACACCCACCATGTTGAGGTTCTTCTCGTTGTGGCCACCCAGCAGGAAGAGGAGGTTGGCACAGGGCCTGTGCAGCAGCGTGTGCCTGCACAGCTCCGGGAGAAAGCGCCACAGCTTCCTTATCCGCAGGGACGCGTCCGTTCTGCCCAGCAGCATCTGCGGGAGCAAAGGGCGACCTGCACTTCCTGCTCCTCCCTCCCTGCAGCCCAGCCCTTGGACTGTCCCACCAGCCAGGCAGCCAAGGGAATATCCAGGAGTCAATCCCAGTGCCCCCTGCCCCACAGAGATGTGTACAGCTCGGTGCAGGGGTTGATGCTGGCTGAACACGCACCAGGGAAATCAATATTCACAACTCTCCTCTCTCCCCACACGTCCCCCAAGCACTGGATCTGGTTTTCATGGGATCAACGTGGCAAAGGTGCTCTTTTCCAGGTGGTTAACCCAGGGCCCCTGCATGTGCCCCCTTATAAAGACCACGTTTATCCTACAGATAGAAAGAAGACGTGCTCAACAAGGCCATCCAGGACTGTGTGTGCACCTGAATTGTGTCTGTGCTAACAAATCAGCAGGAATTCACTGTTTCTGTTGCATCAGAGAGCCCCAGGGGCTGTGTTTGGGCATGATCCCTTCCCTAGAACCAGTCAGTTTTGGGGCAGAAGGGCATGGGGTAGTCCCTTACCGGAATCATCTTGAGCTTGTTGTCCAGGAGGAGCTGCATCTTTATGAGTGGGCTCCTGGCGTGCTTGGGTGCCACTACTGGAGCCAGGGCAAAAAACATTTTGACTTTCTGAGCCAGTTTGGGCATGGATGAAAACGCAATAAACGCTGAGGAAACAGAAAAACAACCTTAGGCTTGCTCCATCTTTCCTCAGATGCTTAATCCGAGGGTTCACTTGGACCCTGGTCTGTTTAATTAATTATCTCCACTTGGAAATCTGAGATATCTTGCCACCTTCCTGCTAAATGTTGCCTCAAGAGGTGCTCAAAGGGAGGCAACACCTTTATTCCCTTGGCTGATCGGGCACTTCAGTGGCTGTTAAGCCCCTCTGCTCTCTGCTGACAGACACCAAAATGAACTTTTTCGAGTCAAGGTGGTGGGTGACCCCTGGGAACGCACCAGTTGTGCAGCCCTGGGAGTAGCCAACGTAGTGGAGCTGCTCCTGCCCCGTTTTCTGCAGCACGAAGTCGATGGCGGCTGGGAGGTCGTACATTGCCATCTCGTGGAAGCTGCAACACAGGAGGGGGATGTTGGCTCTGAGGCGGCGACAGGGGGCAAACTTACCTTGTGCTGCTTTGCGTTGCCCAGCTTTACATCTGGGGTGATTGTCCAGGAGAAAATTCCCGGCACAGATCCCTCCTGCCATGGCATCATCCTCCCCCGAAAGGGCTTAGTCCTCCCACGGCCGTGATGAGCAGTAAATAAACCTGTGCAGAGCCTGGCCAGCATTCCAGTGCCATACCCAGCCTCACTGCAGACCCAGAGCTGGCTCCCACCAGGATTACAGCAAAAGCTCTGCTCCTTGGGATGCTCTTTCCCAGAGGGAAATGGAGCACCGGTTCCTGCCCCGTGTGCCTGTTGGTGGGACGTGGTGAGAGGCAGACCCTGCTGTGTGAGGTTTTTCTAAAAGCCTGTTTATGAGCCTGGGGATTCTGCTCTGAAGATCAGCTCTGGAGAGGCAGTAGCAGCTTAAAAAGGGGGCACAAGGGGCAACAAGGTCTAGGAGCAGGGGCTGTGGCAATGACACTTGTAGCCATCTCAGTGGTGTCCCCGTGGATGCCCCGGAGGCAGGGCTGATGTCTCTGTGTGTCCCCACGCAGGCAGCAGTGCCCTGTGCTCTCGGCAGCTGCAGGGAGGCGCTGGCACCATGTCAGCAGGCAGGTCTGCTCAGGTCCCTCCATCCTCCCCGGAGCAGGCTGTGCCAGGGATTAGGTGCTCTGACTTGCCTGCTGGGAGGCACCCACCTCTGCCTAGAGCTTGGTGACAGGCAGAGAACATCGGCAGGCTTTTGTAACGCTCTCCAGCCCACCTGAAATCCCAGAATTCCACCTGGTCAGGTGAAAGGTGCTGGTGTCTCCGGGACCAGCTGGTCCCCCGGCTGTTCCCCAGCCACACGTCGTAGCCAGAGTCTGCTAGGATGAAGCCAAGGCTGTTGTTAGCCAGATTTTCCACCCAGTGGCTGCCTTCTCCAAATATCCCGTGCTGGAGAAACACGACTGGCTTGGCCCCTGGGTGCAAAAGAAACAGCACATTTCATTGAACCAGATTCTCTCCATTCACTCACCCCAAATTCAGGCCAGTAAAGCCTCTTCCTTGCACTGCCAGAGGACGTGCAAAATGTGCAGAATTTTGACGATGTGTTCTGGTGCTACAGCTTTGAGCGTAAATTGGAGAAATGCCACAGATTCAGTATTTTTGCTTTAACAACAACTGTTCCCCCAGCCTGTCCAGGTTCATCCATTCCCCTGCTTACGTTCCAGGGGGGTTTTTTAGCTGGCTCTGAGCGAAATAGAGCTGTACCTCTGTTCTCAGGCTTTTGTCTCCCGTGAGGAATTCTGTTCAGGCGGATGTAGTAGCCGTCCTGAGTCAGGACTTCATACTCCTCACTGGGGTACCCTCTGTGGCAGATGATTTGGCTCTGGGGAAAGAAAAACTCAGGAGGCAAACTAACTTGAAGAGCACATCACTTGGTAAAACTGAAGTTCTGGGACACGGCTTTGGCTTGCTGGGCTTTGCCCAATCTGTCTCTGGACTTTTTGTCCTCACCCCAGTGATCTGCCCAAGGGAAGGGGAGATGCTCAGCCGTGGGCAGGAGGGGAGCTGGTGGCTGCAGGGCTTGGAACGGTTCCAAGCACAACGATTGAAGCAGAAAGGATTTACTGACACCTGACCCCGCTTTACTGATGGCTGGCACCGATTTCTTGAGGGCTGGCACTGATTTCCTGACACCGAGGCAGCACATGTCACACCAGGCTCCCAGCTGATGTGCTGGGCTGATAAGGTGGTGGGGCAGATGGAACCTGCTGAGCTGGGCTGACTGGAAAGGCAATGGGATAAACTCCATAGGATTCATTGCAGGGCTCCCGAGGCTCTGCCCGAGCTTTATTTATGCTGAAAGATTGGGAAGTTTTCTCCTGGTAAAACCCAGCTGTGGTCCTGCCCACACGTTGCTGTACACTCCTCTTGTCACGAGGTTGGCAGGAAAGATTAAATGCAGCAAATTTCCCTCATCTTGGGTCCTGCTAAACCCGTCTTGAGAGCCTCCCAGGGCTCGCCTGGGCACGGCTCTGAGCGATTTGCTACAGCTGAAGGAGAGGAGCCACGCACAAATTTCTACGCTCTGGGGAGATATCTGATCAAATCCAGTCCGGGATCATCCCCATCTCTAACTGCCCTGCTGGTAATTGCACTTAATTCTGCTGGGAGGAGGAGCTTGTTAATGATGGTGTGGAGGCAGCGTCATATCGCGGCAGCTCAACGACACCGGCCCTCTCCCTGTGCCCTCCCACCCTCTCTCCTCCAGCTGAACGTGCCCCAAGCTTTCAGAAGGGAAATTCAAAGTTCTCCTGACTTACAACGTTCATGAGAGTCTCGGGATTTGGAGCCTTTTTCTGCTCGGTGGCATCCTGGGAGTTGGTGGGCGCTTGTAGGAGAAGCAGGACTGCAATGAACAGCCACATCGTGTGCCTGTGTAAATCACAGCAAACAACAGCAAAAATGATGGCAATGACAGTAATGATAGCAACAGGAGCAACAACAAGAATAACAACAGCAGGACCAGGAGCAACAACAAGAATAACAACAGCAGGACCAGTGACACTGATGCTGCTGTTGTTATCGTTGTTGATTATTATTGTTATTAAAATTGACATGAATGTTTCTTTCTACTTGGTTATGATGGGATAAGTTCCACATGTATCTGAAGAGCACATAGAATTTTCTGGGCTGGGAAAGTGGAGAGAATTCCCAATTTCAGTTTTCTTTGCAGTCCACAAGAGAATTTTTTATACTCCTCTGTACAGACAGGATCTGGTACTAGGCAGAACCATTTAATATCTTTTTAATGGCAAGAAAAAGAGAACCTTCTGTGCAAAACCAGAACTAAACCAATACCATTGGGCCAGTTGTCTTACAGAAAAAATTAATCTAAAGAGGGAGTTTATGCCATGGAAGGAACATGTTTAGTGTGGCTGGGCTATGACTATGCCCATACTTTTTGTGTTTTTCTATTGCTTAGCTTTTGTACCTACACCCCACTGTAAACAGAAGGGTCCTATGAATTGAAATTGGTAGAACCTCATAGGAAGGCTATTGGTTAAGTAAGTGTAGCCTGAAAAAAAACCAGAAACCTTTTTGATCACCTTAGATGCTCCTGAGCTGAGCAGAGGCCTATTTTTAATGCACACAGTTAATATTTTATATGATTTCTAATGTTTTGCCAGGCTCTCAAAAGTGAGAGCTTAACTTCAGCCCAGCAGCACGAATTGAGAATTACTCTCTGCCTCCCTCCATCTGCTCCCAGCAGATCTCCCTCACCACGAGACTTTCCTGCCCTCTGAAATATTCCCAGCAAACCTACCTGTGGTATCACCAAGATGAGAGTTAGGACCAAAAATAAAAAAGAGCAACAGATGCTTTTCCCCCCTCGGGGCAGCTCCAGAAGGACACAAACCTGAACGACACGGAGGAAAATGCGTGGCCAGGCTGGTGGGGGCAGTGCCAGTGGCTCCAGTGGCTCCGTCACCACCAGAGTTAAAAGGACCACGCTGGCACCCTGCTGTCCCTGCTCACGTGCCCTCCAATTAACAGATGTGTGCTGATCACTCCTGTGGCACCTCCCTCCATGTGGCCGTGACTTTCATGCTTGCAGAGGATTGCGTTTCCCAGCGCAGCCAGATTGGTTGTGCTGAGGAATTCCAGCTATGAAGTTGCACCTTAAGCTCATGATAGCCACTGTTAAAAAAAAAAAAAAAAATAGCCAACAGCTTTTCTTTGTAAATGGTCATTTCCTAACTCCCAGGGTAATTTCCTGTCTCCCAGGGTCATTTAGAAGTACAACAAAGAAGCTTGGGCTCTGCCATCTTTACAAAGCCTCCTCCCCAAGCACAGGTCAGGCCTCACTGCCTGCCTGGATGGGAGACACTTGGTCATTCCACCTCTTGTGGAAAGCGACAGTAAGGTCCAAAAGTGTCGTGTTAGCAAGGGGCAATTCACAAAAGCTCTGCAGGGCTTTCTGGAAAAGAAGCACCAAGCTGAATGTGCCTTCTGGAAAAGCTCCAAGCTGAAGGTCTCACCAGCAGCCAGTGGTGCAGGGGAGAGCTGGTGCAACAGCCCTGCTTGGCCAGAGGCAGAGGTGTTACACAGAGCAAAGGTGTTTGTTCCCACCTGCAGCCCCTGAGCGCCCACCCTACGCCTTTCCCTACCTTGGTGGCCACCTAGCAGCCCGAGCCCGTGGCTGGCTGGAGTGTGCCTGCCCTGGCTGTGGATTTGGCTGCCTCCAGTGCTGCTGCCAGCCGTGGGGCAGGGGAGGAATGTGGGTTGTGAAACGCAGCCGCAGCAGGCGCGCCTTGCTCCATCTCCAGGCTGTCATTTTCTGTCGGTGCCACAGCCTGTGTGGTGACACAAAGGGGCTGCGTGGGCGCCTTCCTCCCCGTGGCAGGTGTGGCCAGGGCCTTCACTCCTTCCTTACCTTCTGTACCTGCTCTGGGCTTTTGGAAATGTCTGCCCTCACCCGTGAGCACAAAAATCCCACTACAAAGAGTCAGGGAGTCGTGGAATGGAACGCACTGAGGTTGGAAGGACCTTCAAGCCCATCTCATTCCATGCCGTGCCACTATCCCAGATTGCTCCAAGCCCCATCCAGCCTGCCCTGGGACACTTCCAGGGATCCAGGGGCAGCCACAGCTGCTCTGGGCACCCTGTGCCAGGGCCTGCCCACCCTGCCAGGGAACAATTCCTCCACAATATCCCATCCAGCCCTGCCCTCTGCAGTCTGAACCCATTCCCTGTGTCCTGACACTCCAGTTCCTGTTGCAGGGTTCCTCTCCAACTTCCCTGTATCCCTTCAGGTTCTGGAAGGAGCGGAAGAGTTCTCCACACAACTTCTCCAAGCTGAATAGTCCCAGCATTCCCAGCCTGGCTCCACAGGGGAGGTGCTCCAGCCCCCTCAGCATCTTCATGGCCTCCTCTGGACCTGCTCCAGCAGCTCCATGCCCTCCTTGTGTTGGGGACACCAGAACTGTGCACAGGTGATGTCTCACCTGAGTGGGGCAGAGGGGCAGAACCCCCCTCCCCTGCTGCCCACACTGCTGCCTTCTAACTCCACTACTCGTTCTCTAGTGGAGGTACTAAGTAGTAGTGATAGTAGTAATAAAATAATAGTACTACAGGTTGGAAAGGCAGCAGAGACTTCTGCGACATCCTCAGGCTGTGGAATGAGGCCATTGGAGCAGTGTGTCAGTGCTCAGTGTGTGATTCAGCACCTGGAGTTATTCTACCTGTGGTGGAGGGAGAGAAGGTGCCAAAAAAAAGCAGCTGGATTTTTACTGAGGAACTTTTGTGTAGCTTAGTCAAAGAAGAATGAAGACCTTTGAGGACTTGAAGGAGGTCGTGTGGGATATTTGGCAGGAATTGTTCCCTGTCAGGGTGGGCAGGCCCTGGCACAGGGTGCCCAGAGCAGCTGTGGCTGTCCCTGGATCCCTGGCAGTGCCCAAGGCCAGGCTGGACACTGGGGCTTGGAGCAGCCTGGGACAGTGGAAGGTGTCCCTGACCATGGCAGGGGTGGAGTGAGGTGATATCTGAGGTCCCTTCCAACCCAAAGCACTCTAGGATTCCACGATTCTCAGTGGGGTGTGTCCAGGTGGCCTGGTCAAGGTGTGACATGGAAGGCAAAGGTTTCCAGCCAATGAGTCATCCATGTGCTTCCTGGGCTCTGCCTGAAGCCCAAACCCTGTATTTTTTCTTGGCCTTTGAGGCCCTTTAGCAATCAAAAGTTACATCTTCTGGTATGGTACGTTGCTTCTGCCTCTTGTTAGCACCACACTTCATAGATCTTAGGCAGCATTGCTGCTGGATGCCTTTCATGTTCTCCTTTGAGGCATCACAGAACTGCCACCCCACCTGCTGCTGGCACAACAGGAAGAGAAACAGCCCGTGGGATCAGCTGTGTCCCCACTGCCATCCCACAGGCGCAGATCTGCTGCTGCTGAGTCACCTCCTCTGAGGCACACCGTGGCACCAGCAGCACGTTCCTCAGCCCTCAGCACTGGGGCTGGGGTTAATCATATCCTGGGCTCTCCATGCCCACCTTTCCTCCAGCTGGTGCCCTGCTTTTTCTCCTGCTGCTTTCCCACGTGTCCCAGCCACCAGACTGTGTGCCCAGGGTGCTGGCTGGTGCCTCTGGCCAAGCACAGGGGCAAACCAGCCACAAGGCATCTGGTCCTGGCATCCTGAGCTGGGAAAGGGAGTGTCACCCTGATTTTAGCAATAAGGGAATGTCAGCTCTTGTGTAATTCCTGCTAGATAAGCACAACTCTGCAGTAACCTTGGCTCAAGTTAAAGAACCTGATGAGGGAAGCAGCCCTTATCTGCTTGTACCTCTCCTGGTTTAAAGTCCCTTCGGCTAGGCTGGGATATCTCTGGTTTACACATTTAGCAGGGGTTTTGCCCCTGCTAGAGTTGCACTGTGGAGCTTGAGGAAACAGCTGATCTTTTCACAACACCTTGTTGGAGTTGTTCATGCAATCATTCCACTGGCTGTAATGAAATGGAATAAACAAAAGCATAAACATTCCTGAATGTGGGTTGGGAAATAGGGGAGATGTGACCAGTGGTGCTTTTTCTCTGGTAATTCCTCCCCTGTTCCTGTGCTCAGAAGAGCCCAGAACAACCCCAAACTTCTTGTTCCTCTTCCCTGATCTCCCTTCATTGTACAATGGGCTTTATTTTACAGATAAAAGAGTTTGGTTTGTGGGTGAACAGACCTGGAACAATGTAAGCAAAATTTCTCGATATGGAAATACCTACAGTTTTCAAATTTGGTGTTGTAGTGTTTTTGAGGTTATTTTCCAGAACACTGGAGAAAAGCTGATCTGGCTCAGATCAGCTTTTGATCAGGGCTATCAGAGACATTTAGAGAACAGGAATATGTCCCACAGGACATATTCCAGGGTGAGGGATGGTCACAGAATCACAGAATGAACTAGGTCGGAAAAGACTTTATGAGATCATCAAGTCCAGCCTACACCTCCTCATCAACTAAACCATGGCACTGAGTGCCATGTCCAGTCTTAAACACCTCCAGGGATGGTGACCCCACCACCTCCCTGGGCAGACAATTCCAGTGTCCAATCACTCTTTCAGAGAAGAATTTTCTCCTGATGTCTAACCTAAACTTCACAGCTTGAGGCTGTGTCCTCTTGTTCTGTCAGTGCTTGCCTGGGAGAGGAATCATCATGATCAACATGGGCTTGTGAAGTTTGGGAGAAAATCACATCTGATCTTGAGTTCAACTAGCTGTAACTTACCATTCCCAGCTGCTTGAAGTCCCACCACATGGAAATGCAAGTCTCAAAAACCAGAGTCTCTCTCTTTCTCAGAGGTTCATCTAACAAACTCAAATTAAAATTTTAAAATTACATCGGAAATAACACAAAAGTTGCTGTGAGTTCCTGAAATAAGAAAGCAAATCATTTTCAACCAAATGAAAGCCCGAATCTACTCAGCAATGCCTCTGGAAATCGTTGTCAGGCTGCTAAGGATCAAAAAGATGTGAAAAGGCAGCACACCATCTGTCATAACTCGATGGAACCTTGTCCTAGATTAACTCTGGGACAAATCAGTTTCTAAATAACCCCACAGGCCAGCACGTTGCTCAAAGCAGCCACCAGAGCAAGCTTTGGATTACTTGCTAAAGCACCACTTGTCCTCCAGCCTGTGCCTGTGGGGAGGAGGCTGTGGTGGGGGTGCTCAGCACCTCCCTGTGCTCCACTCCACAACTCCTGGTGTGCTGCTGTCCTTTGCATTGACTGTGTGACGGTGGGAAATGATGGATCAGCCAGCACGGTGACACTGCTGTGCCCTGAGTGGCATGTGACACAGCTTTAAGCCCTCATGGCCTCATGTGACACGCTCTGCATGAGCACATCTGGAAGAAAATTGAATAAGAGGCTGAGTGACCAACATCCTCCCCACGTGGAGGTGTGTGACTGAGGATGGTTGGCCCACACAGGGAGGAGAAGAAGGGTGGTGAAGGCTTTGTGCTGCGTTGGAAGCTCTGAGGGTGAGAAGTCGAATTGATCACCATGGACTGAGATATGTAGGACATTGATCTGTTGGAGCAGGTCCAGAGGAGGCCACAAAACTGATCAGGGGGATGGAGCAGCTCTGCTGGGAGGAAAAGGGAGAGTTGGGATTGTTCAGCCTGGAGAGGAGAAGCTTTGGAATGACCCAGCTGTGGCCTTCCAGTGCCTGAAGGAGATGTAAGAGTCATGGAGAGAGACTCTTTCCAAGGGATGAGTGCCAGGACACAGGGAATGGCTTCCCACTGCCAGAGGGCAGAGATGGATGGGAGACTGGGAAGGAATTGTTCCCTGGGAGGGTGGGGAGAGCCTGGCACAGGGTGCCCAGAGCAGCTGTGGCTGCCCCTGGAATTGTCCAAGGCCAGGTTGGACGCCTGTTGGAGCAGCCTGGGACAGTGGAAGGTGGCAGGGGGTAGAATGAGATGGGCTTTGAGGTCCCTTCCATCCCAAACCATTCTGTGATTCCTTGATTCTGTGATACCCTGTGCAATCACCACAGACCTGCCTGGTGGTGTTTGACTTGCCTGACAGACCTGAGGCATGCAAAGGACTCTAAACCTGCCATGGCCGTCCCAGGAGATGGAAATTTGCAATATTTATTCTGCAAACATGAATAAATTTGCTTCCTAAACACTCCTCTTCATCCATTGTTGATCCTTTAACAGCAGAGGGGAAGCAAGTACCAGAACCTGATCTAGCCAGAACTTCACCAAAGTGCTCTGTCGTAGGAGAATGAAGAGAATGCATTGCAAACATTGAACCAGGTAATTGCAGAAGTGGCAGAAATTTTATAACCTGAAAAGAAAGAGACTAAATCCTGCACTTTTAATGAGTTTTCAGAAACTAAAAGTTAGTGCTTTTAAACTAAACTTGAATAAATGGCAGGTGGGGGCATGGTTTAGTGGTGAGCATGGTCGGATTTGATGATCTTAGGGGGTTCTTAAGGATTTTATGATTGTAATTTCCTGCCAGGTTTTCAGAAGCTTGCAGGGGAAACATCTTGCCAGCATCTTTGTGTGTTTATTTGCCAAAGTGGAGAGGTCCTCCTGTGTTTGCATTGATATCCATGGCATGAGCTCAGTGCAGTCCTGTAAGATGCTGCTCCAGGGCACAGCCCTGCCGTGAGCAGCTGATCACACCGAAAAAAGATGTCATTACAAATATCCTGAGTGAGGCAGCTAATCACTGGCAATCCAGGCAGAGCCTATCTAACCTATAGCCTCATTCCTGCACCCTGGGATTGCCTCACCCTGTCCTGTTTTCTTCTGTGGTCAGTTCCAGCCGTAAGGGTAGAAAGTGAAACAATTTACAGATGATAACTCGAGCAGAGCTCGCTGCAGCCGTCCCACAAGGCACCACCAGCCCTGTGCCACCATCTCCAGACACCTGGGTGAAACTCTGCTGCTACAACCCCACAGTCTGGCTCCGGAGAGCAGCTGTGCTGGGCTCTATGCCTTCCTCACCACCCATCTCTTCCCTGCAGGGAGATACTGGTGGCACCATGGGCATCTGCCAGCATGACCAGCCACTGGAAATTCTCCCTGAGCGGGAGGAGCACTGGGCAAGCAGCCCTCCTTCACCTGCACATGTGCTGAAACCCCCACACCCACAGGATCCTGGAATGGCCTGGGTTGAAAGGGACCTCAAAGCCTGTCTCCACTATCCCAGGCTGCTCCAAGGCCCATCCAGCCTGGCCTTGGGCACTCCCAGGGATCCACATCGTCCATGGGGAAGATGCCACGGCCTCCCCACCCTCAGAGGGGACAATTTCTCCAGAGTTTTAACCTCTATTTAACAGTACAGCCACACAGAGCCCACTAGACCCTATCCAATTTATTATTATTGTTATTATTATTGTTATTATTATTATTGTTATTATTATTATTGTTGTTATTATTACGTATTTGTGAAAAGAGAACCTTATCCTTTGCCCTGCTTGCTCCCAGGCATATTTTGAGAAGATAGTTACACAAACTGGCAAGCTCACAATTCCTCCTCTTACCAAGGTACCATTAACAATTTAGTCCAGAAGCTGAAAACAGATTTAGACTCATTACTGCTTTCCACCACACTCTTCTGTCTCCCACAAAAGCATTCCCTGAGAGGCAGCAAAAGGTGGCCTTTGCAGATGGATTTGTGCCTCAGAATAGCCTAAACTGGTGCAAAATGGTGTTTCCTGGAAGAACTTACTGAAACTCCTTTGTGTATGAGTAAGATTATCCAAATCAGCAGAAATCTGAGAAAAATGTCCCCTTTGTTAGTAAAATGGGCAGTTCTCATGGAAAAAAAACCCTATGGACACTCCTCATTTTCACCAGGCAGGGAGTTCATAGCTCCTTCCAGCTGTGAATGGAGGCAGTGAGTGTCAGGATGTTGGGATTCTTGGTGTGGAAGTGTTGCCAGAAGGTGAATAAAGCTACGCAGGATCCATTCACTACATGGTTTCATCCCAGCAGATCTGCTCCTGTGGGCTCACACCAGCATCCAGGAGTGCATGGAGCTTCTGTCCAGCTGTTTGCAGCTGGGCACCCAAGCTCAAGGAGCCCAGAGTCCACAATGGCCACCAGGAGCCAAATTCCACCCAAATTGGTTGCTGCTGGGAACCCGTGTGAGCGAGGCACATGGTGTGTGAGGGTCATGCACAGCTTCTGCAGGGACCTATTGAACCTCAATCCAGAGTGCTTTCCCAATCATTGGATGGGCTGGTTTTCCTCACTGGCAAGGGTAATATCAATCCAGACCAAGTGTAGTAGTTTATTGAGCTTTTTCCCTTCAATTTTTCTTCACATTTTTTTGTGGTTTTTTTTTTTTCCCCAAATGAAAGAAGCCCCAGAAGTCACTGAGAAGCCAACAATCACTGCCATTGTTCCAGCTTTAGGTGCCCTTCTCCATCAGGTCAAGCATTTCTTTGTACACCTGCTCGTAGACCTGCTTGCCCCAGAGGAAATCAAAGTGGACGAATTCGGGGATGTACTTTTTGTAGGCCACGTTGGAGATACGGGGCAGGGTGATGTTCACATCCTCAGGGGCTGAAATCCAGTCCTTGCCCCCATACCAGGCTGCCAGCGGGGTTGTCATCTTCTCCAGCTCATAGAAGGGAGGAGTGGTCTGGAAGACGGGAGGGAGGTAAAGGGCAAGCCAAAAATTCAATGTATATCCTGATGGCTGCTTGGAATTTCTCCCTTATCCCAAGGGATAGAAGAGGAACTATCACCAGGGAGCCTCACTATGCCTTGGGCTCTTGTTCTTTTCACCAGAGGGTCAAAAAGTCGTCACTGAGTGACTTTTTTTATTAGAAAGTTGCAAACTTGCTTCCCCATATAAAGTAAATTCCATTAATACCATGTAATTTGTAAAATCACAGAATGGTTTGTGTTGGAATGGACCTCAAACATCATCTGCACCTTCCACTAGCCCAGGCTGCCCAATTCTCCAAATTCAGTCTCTGCCACTGCAATATTTTCATTGCAATATTGATTTGTTTTTCCCCTGAGCATGGCTCTCTCTTACCTGGTTGTAATGAAGCACGTTGTCACTGCCATAATCATAATACTTGAATTCCCCTGTCTGGTAGAGCTGGAAGAGGAGAGTTATGTTTATTATCCACGCATTGGAGGGGTCTCTAAGAAAGATAAAAGGGGTGATGGGGCACTGCACTGCTCCCTCCTGCCACCAAGGCTCAGGGAAGAGATTTTTACATCTGGTTCTGCATTTTGGGAGGAGAGCTCAGCCCCAGGAAACCCCTCAGCATGGAAACCCACAGGGTTTCTTGAACTTGGTGTACAACCAAGAGCCTCAAAGGAAACATGACCCGGACCTCTGGGCAGGCTTTTTGTGTGCTGCGTCAATGCCAGCAGCAGAGGGACGTGAGTAGAATGTTTTCCATCATTAGTTGCATCATTAGTGGTCTTACTGACCCTCAGCCTTTACTCTGGCCTCTCCTCTCCTGCTTTATCACCAGTCTTTGTTCCACCCCCACCACCTAAAGCCCCGAGGACTCTTGGACTTCTTTTGTTGGAATCAGTTGCTTCATCTGCACCAGTGTCTCAGGGCAGCTTTCCTCTCTGTCCCTCCCACAGCTCTGCAGGGGGAGCAGGGGGGGATTGCTCCCAGCCCCTGAGCAGGGAGAGCAGAGCACCGAGCCTTACCTGGCGCCAGTGCAACATGTTTTTGATGGATGTGGAGTCAGGGTAGCGGGCCAGGTAGACATCAACACGGCTCTGCAAGAAACCATTGGAGAGGTTTATTCTCTGCCCCACCAAAAATCTGTGTTCAAAATAAAACCAGATAAAATGAAACTGAATAAAACTGTGTCCAGTGGCCACACGAGCCTCACTCACATGCTCACACAGAGCTGCAGAGCTCCCTGCAGCAAGCTGAGCAATTCCCATGGGAGGCTGGGCCGTGCTGGGAGTCTGCCTGGTTTCCAAGGTAAAGTAAGGCTCCCCATCTCGTGCTCAGGATCCCTTTGCAAAGACAATGCCCAAATCATGGCAGTAGCTCTGTGTGTTGTTCCTAACGTGTTTCCTCTTTGGAATATGAAGGAATGATGCCAACACTTTACTTGAGAGCCCCCACCCCTGGTGCCTGAATTTTTCTACCAATCAAAGATGTGAAAGGCCATGTGGAGGCAGCAGATGGACAGCTGGGGCTCGGACAGTGAGAAAGTGGATCTCTTTTGAGGGAAGTTGAGTGTACATACCACGTTCAAGCTGTTGGTAAACCCACCAGGCAGGTAAAAGACCAAGGAGCACAGCGTTTTCAGCATGGGGTAGGTGCACATTCTGGAAATCACTTGCTTCAAGACCTCATGCTTATCAAAGACCACGGTGTGTCCTAAAATGAGCTGTGGAAGTCAGAGGGGTGTATCAGTGTGGTTCACGTTCTTTTTTGCCCCCAGGTGCTCCCCACCTCTTTGCTCGCTCCTGAAAGTTGCTGACAGCTTTGCTGTGTTTTGTTATTTTGGCTTTTCAGAAATGGCCACGGCCCTGGAAGAGCGCTGACCTTCCTAGGAGAGGTTTCTCCTGGGAGAAGGGACCCCAAACCAATTCCCATTATAGTTCTCTGATTAAGGCTGGGCAGGAGGATGAATTACCTGCCCTGCAGGCTCACAGCACACGCACACAGACACAGAGCAGTGAGGCGGAGGTGATGTACAAGCACTGCGTGTCTCAGGACCTTCCCAGCCCCTCCTCCCCCTCACACCTCACCTGTGGTGAGGATGTACCTTAATCAGCACCTCGGGAAGGTCAAACACCCTCACCAAGGGTGACTTCATGTTTGAGTTCGCGGTGATGGGAGCCAAGGCGAAAAACATCTTGATTTTGCGATCCAGGTCGGGAATGGATGAGAAGGCAATGAAACCTGCATGAGGGAGAAAGAAGCAGAGCCTGCCCTGTTGTTTCTGGGGGAGCTGTTGACTTCCAGATGTGTGTGCCCATCAGAAGGCCCCTCAGAGGTGGCTCTGGCAGCAATGAGATGCACCCTCTTTGGGGCTGTCGCTGCTCAAAACCCTTCTGTTAAAGCAATTACCTGCTCTTTTCCCTTTTGTTGTTTGGAAATGCCTGGACATTACCCTCCCTGACCAAGGTTTTGGGAACACTCCCAGACTGGGGGTGCACAGCTGATGTGACTCTGCCAGGTCTGCTCTCCTCCTCAGTACCTGTGGTGGTGCCTTGGGAATAAGCCACGTAGTATAGCTGCTCCTGCCCCGTTTTCTGCAGGATGTAGTTGATGGTGGCTGGAAGGTCATACATGGCCATCTCATGGAAGCTGCAGGGGAGACAGGCACATGACAAAATCACCCTTGCTGACCTTGCCTTGTGCTGACCTGTGGGAGGGCAAGAGCTTTGGCAGCAATGGGCAACCCAGTTTCTGCCCTCTGGCAGAGGGTGTGACCGGCAGGAGCACCCCTTCTCCAGCCTGCAGGCACTGCTGAGGGTACCAGGGACCTGCCCACCCTCCAGCTTCACGGGAAATACCTGTAAGCCGAGTATTCCTGCTGGTAGAATTCAAACTCCTGGTGTTTCCGTGACCAGCTGTTCCCCCGGCTGTTCCCGATCCAGACGTCGTAGCCAGCATCAGCAAGGATGAAGCCCAGGCTGCTGTTGGGCAGGTTGGTGACCCAGTTGCTTCCCTCCAACACCAGGCCATGCTGCAGGAGGACCACGGCCTTTGGAGCTGCAGGAAGAAGAGGAGGAGTCATTTTCCCTGAGCACAAGCAAAATTGATGGTTCACATCCAGGTATTGCTGTGGCAGCACCCCCTGGGAAGTGACACCAGTGCAGGGACAAGGTCACTGTCCTCAGTCTCTCTGGGGAGGAGTTCCTGATGAAGGCCAGGGCAGAGACTGGGAGTCTGGGGGATTTTCACACTTATTTGCCATATACACATGCTTACACGTACATTCTTCCCAGGGAGGGACATGCTGCCATGAACTGGGCATCCCCCCACCATTACTTTGAAATGTGGGGTTTCAGTGCAGAACAGGGCGATCCCAAAATGGTGAGATGGCATTAATTGGACACAGAAATTATGCAAAACAGTGAGAGGGCTTTGGACTGGCCACCTGGCTTGGTTTCCTTTCCTGACAAATGGCTTTTTGATGCTCCACTGTCTGGCCTTGAGCTGACATAAAAACTGGAGCAAGATTTCTCTGTCCCATTCATTCTCCTTCCTCTTTGGAGAAAATCCTCTTAGAACAGCATGGTGGACACCTGCATTTCTTCTGCTCCCGAGGCTATTTGCCTGACTTTTCCTACAGGAAAAAGCTTTCTCCTGGAGGACCCAGCCCATGGTGAGGTGGCCTTGACCGTGGTAGCCCAGCAAAGCTCTCAGGGTGCCTGGAGCAGGCAGAGCTTCCCGTGGCACTTACGGGGACAGAACATGTTGGATGCCTGTGCCCCTGCCTTGTGGGGGATGCTGAAGCTCTCTGGGTTGTCTCTGCCATGGGGAATCCTCTGCAGGGTGAGGTAGTAGCCATCGTCTGTCAACACCTCGTGCTCCTCATAGGGGTACCCGTGGTACTGGATAATTTCGCCCTGTGGGAAGGGAAGGACAATGTGGGACGATCCCCAGGGAGGGAGGGTCTCTGTCCTGAGGAGTGGCTGGGCAAAGCCATCAGTGCTGGGGGTGACTCCAGGGGGAGGGTGGGCTCAGGATCCCCCAATTTCCCTTCCGCCAATGCCTGGCGATGTCATGACTTCAGCCAGAATTTTCGGCAGGTCCCTGAGCAGGTCTGGTGAAGAACTGTCACTTTTTGTGTTGCAATCAAGAGCAGGGCAGCACAGACAGCCAAACTCTGAGCCTGAGAGGGCTGTCCCGACCAAACCTGCTGACTTGGAACGAAGCCCCCCCTTAAATGTCTGCCATAAATCTCTGTGTATGTAAGAACAGGGAGACAAACATCTAACAAAATCCTGGTGAAGACTGCACAGATCATGACAGCACAGGTAACTTGCACAACCCAGCAGGAAAAGAAGGGACTTACAACATCCATGGACACCTCGGGGTTTTCTTCTGACCTTGCAGCAACGAACATTAAACAAGAAAGGGTGAGGAACAGCCCCGTCATGGTGCTCTGCAAAAGGAGTGTGAGAGACTTTGCTGGCACTGGCACAGAAGCTGGGGGGAGTTCTCTTGATGTGCTTCCATCAGGACATTAACCTGATCCCTCAACAGGTGAAATGATTTTAAACTGAAGTCCTCTACTCGGTTCTGAAAATGGCTCATTTTGCTAACCTTGAACTAAGCCAGAGTCCAAATTCCATCACATTTTAATCCATGAGAAGCACAGAGGCACAGACAGCTACAGGTACATCTGTATGTGCCCAGGCAAACCTGGTTCTAGAGGGGGTGATTATAGATCATTCATTTAAAATAAAGTCTTGGATAGTTGGAAGAAGAGGCTGTTTTGTTCCACTGACAGCTGAACTAATGAGGAGTAAACCACCCAGTTTTAAGTTGCAGGGCCATATTCTTAAGAAGAAATCAAATAATGGGGTTTGTTTGGGCTCTCCTTATGGCTGAGAGAGACCCTGGGACACCCCTGGGATACCCCTGGGATAATTGTTTTTGCAGACCTGAGCGAAATGCCATCTCAGGACACCCCCGTTCTTCCTGGGAAGGGTTTTGGTGCCTGCTTTGGATTGTTCCCTCCACAAAACCTCTCCCTGCTATTTTATTTCACGGAAACAGAATCAGAGAATGCTTTGGGTGGAAAGGAACCTCCAAGATCATCTCGTTCCAACCCCTCTGCCATGGGCAGACCCCTGCCATACAGGAAGGGGTAAATTTGTTGGAGGCGACAAATTCCCGGCAGAAACGCTGCCTCAGCTCCTTAGAGGAGTTCAACTGTGTGGAGCAATTTAGCAGGGACCTGCCAAATTCCCACTGGATGCCAGCGCATGCCGGGTGAAATACAGGAGACCTGGGAGCAGGTTTCTGTCGCTTCCCGGCTGCTGCTCATCCTTCCGCGGGAGGAGCCGGCTCCCCGGGCGGGGGAGAAAAGCCACCTGCTCCCTCTGGTGTCCCCGGCGTGGCTCGGAGGGCAGGATCAGCGCACCTGCACCGCTGGGGACATGCCCTGGGCACCCTCCCGCTCACCGCACCGGCTCACGGGGGTGACTGTGCCCCCCCCCCCAGGGACCCCCATCTCCCACCCGCGGGACCAAGGGCTCCCCACCATCACCCCGAGCCCCCCGGGGCGCGATCTGGGGACAAGACCCCTAGTTGTGAGGCTCTGGAGTCGTTTTTCTAGGGGCGAGCCTTTAGAAAAAGCGAGGAGAGGCTTAGCACATTTTTGTGATGTAGCGTCAGCAGAAGGGAGTGCAAATTCCAGGGAAGAGCCTTGCCTGGGATGGCCCTTTCCTCTCAACAGTCAGCTTGGAAAAGAAATATTCCCTTTGTGAAATGTCCCTCATCTCGAGGACCCCCCGGCGTCGTCCGAGAGGTGCAGCAGGGTGGCATCTCTTCCACCAGCAGCAGCACGGCCCGGACCCTCTCCAAACACTCCCGCTCCCTGTCTCCCGAGCAGAGACATTCCTTTGGAGCCAGGAGTCCCGCGGCAGCCCTGCTGTCGCACCCCTGGGGTCTCCCAGTGCCTGCGGCTCCGTCCCGCTGTCCCCAGGGATGGGCACAAGGAATAGGGATGGATTACCCGCGGCGGTCCAGGGGCTGCGGCAGAGGAGGTGTGGTGGGAGCCCTTGTCCCCGATGTCCCCCGAGGTGGCAGCAGAGGTGTGGTGGGAGCCCTTGTCCCCGATGTCCCCCGAGCTGGCGGTCCCCGCTGCCGGCGCACGCCGCTCTCATCGGGCTGTTATTCCCTCTGCCCCGCGGATTCGGGAGCGTCAGGAGCCGCCACTCCCTCTGATCCCTCCTCCTCTGAAGGTGTAATTTACCTGAGGGATGGAGTCTGCTCCGGCAGGAGCCTCCCTCCCCGCCTGGGCCGGCTTGGGAGTGTTTTGGTGGCGCTGCAGAGGAGCTGAGAGCTGTAACAAATTGGATGTTTCCACTCGATGGAGTCATTTGACATCGGCCGTGACCTCTGTGAACCCCAGGATGGAGAACCTCTGGACTCTCCACCTCCTCTGGGACTGGCTTTGGTGCAAGGGGCTGGTGCTGGGTGATGAGGGATGAGTGGGACCAGCCTCGCTCATCCCAGCAAACTCCAGTGGGAAAGCCATCCAAGCTCCTTTTGGCTCTTCCCGTGGCCTCCTGGCACGGAATGAGCCTGAAAATGCAGAACCTCCCAGTCCCAATAGTGACTTCAGAGGGTGCTCTATAAAGAAAAAAAAACCCAAATCCACCCCCAGGGAGGGAGGAAGCTGTGGATGGAGGCTTCACATCTTGGCAGGCTTCCCCTCTTGCCAGCTGGTGATGCCTTTGGCCAGGGGCTGCCTGGTGCCCAAGGAGGTCCCTGCAGGGATGGGTGACACCAGCTGTGGGTGGCATTTTTGGTGCCTCTGCCTTCATGGCCACCTCTCCATTCCATGCCCAGGTGCTGACTGTGCACCCTGTGGGATCCTGCATCCTTCCTGCAGTCAACACCTGCCAGGCCTGGTCCAGCCACCCCTGCCCAAATGCAGACATGCCTTGGAAAGCTGACCAGCTCCACCTCCCTCTGGAGCTGTAATGACTGCTCTCTACCAAGGACAGGCTGGAGGCAGTGCCAGAAGCCCTCTCAGCTGGCTCATCCTCAAATGAGCAGTGGCTCAGAGAAGAATCTGATTTTTCCCCTGCAGGGAGAGGAGGAAAGGTGGAAAAACAGGATCAGGTATGCCCCAAAACCACTCCCTGCCAGCACCTACAGAATTTGCCTTTCTTTTGGGGACAGGACATCAGAGAGGCTCCTATGGCCACTCCTGGTCCTGGCATCAAGTTTAGGACCACGTTAGTGGGGAGCCCCCCAGGGTGAATCACTGCACAGCCTATTAAGGCATGAGCAAATCATAAAAAAGTCCAAAACAACAAACCCCCCAAAATGGGATAAAAAATAAGAATTTGGAACTAAGCTTATTCCATATCTTTTAACAGTTATTTTATTTTCCTCCAGCAAGCACCCACTGAGAGGCAGGCTGAGAGGAGGGGAATACTGGAAAGCAACCAGAGGGTGAACACTGCTTTCCCACCAGTGCTGCTGCTAGGACAGGACTGGTGTGACCCTGCTGCGAGTCCTGGGAGGGAATCCCCCACACACGGGCAGAGAGGACTGGGACCCCCTGCCCCACGCTGCTTTCATCTCTTTATTTCATCTAAATTTCCTTGCACTTCAGCTTGCTGCTGTCCGGCCATGCGGGCACAGTCCTGGAGCGCTCCTTGTCCATGGGATGGGGCTCTCCAAAGGCAGCAGGGAAGCCTGGGCAGCAGAGGGTGCTGTCAAAGTGCTGCAGAGGGAGAGGAGCTCCTGCCCAAACCCTCACCCGCCGTTGGGTTCATCGAGAAAGCCCAAACACGCCAAACCACGGTTGTTCCACGTCTCCTGGAGCACGAGGTGGTTGTGTGGCCTGCCCATGGCTGCCCGGGCAGGAGCTCTGTGGGGATGGACGGGAAGGGGCAGCCTGGCCGGGTTACAGGCAGCAACATCAGCACCTGTGTTTGTGCTGCTTTGCCGGGCTCAGAGGGGCGCTTCTGCTGCCTTGATGAGCCGTGCTGTTATCTCAGGCCCTCAACAGCCCTCTGCAGCTCTGGGCTTGTCCCTGATGGGGGCTGAGGTTGCTGCCAGAGACTGCTGCCAGCCAGTGGCACCTCAATGCCCTGGCTGGCTTTACTTTCCTTCTTCCTGCAGTTGTGGAGGAGCAGGAGGGTGAGAATAAGCCCCTCCATTGAATCCTCTGTACTTTCCAGCTAATTACAAAGGTTTTTGGCATTCCTGCTGTCACAGAGCGGGTGGGATGTTCCTTTCTGTGTGCACAATCAGTGCTGTTGAGTTTTAACTCAGCGAGAAAGTTGGGCTCAGGTTTTTCTGCTTTGTCAGAAACAAGGTGTAAAGTCTGCTAGTGAAAAAATCCCACCCAGCCACAAAAGCCCAGGCCACCCCTGTCTCTGGTTTGCTTTCCTCCTTTGTCACCAGGGGGCCAGGCTGGGTTCTGTGCTGAGCTCCCTCTGGCCACCTGATCATTTTACCCTCCCGTCACTGAACCCCTCCCTACCCTCCCTCTGGAGCTATTTTGCAAACCACCACAGGTCAGGGGTAGAAAGACCTCATTGGCTTCCAGGAGAGGCAGTTGTCCCTTGGGTGCTGGGCTGAGAGGGGCAGGGCAGGGAGGTGTGGCTGTGGCATTGCTGCTCCCAGCCCGGGACATGGATCTTGCCACCCCTGTGTCCCCTCAGGGTCTCTCAGCTCCTGCTGCTGAGGGAGAACATGTCCTGGCTCCAGCTGTGATTGTGCAGGTTCTTGGCCATGGACATGCTGGTGAGGAGCTCACAAGTGCGACCTGCTGAGAGGGACTGTGCCAGCAGGTCGCTGCCCCAGCTGAGAGGGAAAGCAGAGGGCACAAAGTTTTCTGGAGGTTTTCTGGATCTGCCAGGCAGCCCACTACAATCCAAGCCTGCCCAGCCGGTGGAGAGCTGCCTTGGAGCTGGGGGATCCCCCACGGCTCAGGGCCTGGCCCCAGGGCTGCCCTGCTCATGCATTTCAGGCTGTTTCCTTGAGGACTGCCAGGCTTTCTGTGCCTCTGGGGCTCTCTCTCTGCCTCTCCAAACAGGACCCAGCCTCCGTGCCTCTGGGACCCCTTTGGGCAGGAGGAATAAGCCATTGGCTCTGGTTGAGCTGATGCCTTAGGTTTCAGTTTCCATGTTTTCCAGGTTCTGTGCTGCCCAGGGTGCAGCCCTGAGCTCACAGTCAGGGTCACTCAGCTCTGCACAGAGCAGGGAGAGAAATCCTTTTCCTGCTGAGCACCAAGGACAACTTTCAGCCCCAAAGCACAAACAGCAGTGGCTGGAGGGAGGAACAAGAAGGATGGGACCTGACAGC
>VZUI01033766.1:0-41712 GCA_013401135.1 Cettia cetti
GGGCGGGGAGCGGCGGGGCCGGGCACCGCCCGCCGGGAGGGGCCGACCCGCGCCCCCCGCTGCCTCCCCGGACCCCCCGGCCGCGGGGATGGATGCGGGGTTCCCCGGTTCCCCGCCCCGCCCGGCCGGAGGTGGCGGCCGCCGCTCTTCTTTCCTGAGCGAACTCCCAAATTCACCTATTCCTGCCCAAGGGCGGGGCCGGGGCGCATCGCGGTCACCCCCCCGCGACGCCCTGCCCTCCCCCGGCCACAGGGAGCCCCCGCGGGAGAGGGCCGGGGACTGTGAAACCAGATCCCCGCCGGTTTATCCCGCTTCTATTTGGTTGCACCTGTGCTGTCACAGAGCCGGCAGGACACAGATTCTTTCCACTCGACGTGCCAGAGAAGACCCCAGGCGGGCGGGGAGCTGCCCTGGGGGGCACGCAGCTCCCAGGAACCCTCACTTCGCCCGGGAAGAGCCGGTCCCACCGGGAGGGCTCACCCCTCTGGGGAAGGGGCTTTCCCAGAGCTGAGGAGCCAAACACGGGGGGCAGGGGCAGAGGGGAGGGAAACACCTGTCCTTTCCATTTTCCAAGGAAATACCGGCCTCAACAGCCCTGGCTGATGCTATATCCTTCCGTGGCAGCAGGTTTATTTATTTATTAAACTATTGTTTAAAAATAACAGCCAGCAGTTCCCACAGAAATCAACCTTGCTGACCTCCCTCGGGAACTTTCCCTCTGGAACTTTTCCCCTAACGAGGGCTCCCACTCCCAAATTCATCACCTCCCACAGGCTTGCTAGAGAGAGGAGGATAGCATTACTGACACGGCGCAGGGCCCGCAGCAGATCAGGAACGGGCAGGGCTCTGGCAGCAGATCTGTCACGGGCAGGGCATTGCTGCCTCCGGGCATTGGCAGCTCCCTGGAGCCCCGGCTGCTTTATCCCGGCCCCAGGAGCAGGTCCCAGGGATGCCCTCGGAAATGCAGCCAGCCCTCCCGCTGTGAAACCCGCCCGGCCCCTTGCAGAGAGGAGCTGCTGGCCCTTGCTGACCGCACCAAGAGCTCCCATGGCAGGCTGAGCCCACGGCCGGTGCTTCCCTGTGAATCATCAGCCAGCTCTGGGAGTTGGGAATGTCCCTGCATGGACAGAGAGGCCCCTGGGCCACAGCAGACCCGTCCATCTGGTCTGGCTGCCTCTGACACCAGCCTCTGTTGGAAGCTTCAAAGGGCTCGTTCCTCACCGTTGAGCACCTCGAATAACCCCCCTGCAGGGATCCTCTCTCCCAAGGTTCCCTCTCTTGGTGTCCTTGTTAGATATATATTCCTGTGTGCTTTTACTGTCCCTCCTCCTTAAAAGAAAATCTCTTATCCCCTTCCACAACACTTCTAAACTTCCCCAAAGCTTTCTCTGGGTGAACCAAAGCTGAGGTGCTGCCAGTTCCCACCGCAGCTCCGTGGCAGGGGAAGCACACGGGCCCCAGGGAGCACCTCAGCCGCTGCAGCACGTGGCCCCACATCCCCAGGGCCTGGGGACAGGGGGCCCTGCACAGCCCCTGCTGCCGTGTAGGGGACACCAAGCAAGAGGGGACTGTGTGACTCTTACTGAAGCTTAGCCAAAAACCGCGAGTCTGAAGCAAAAGCAGAAGCTCCACATCCTGTTGCCCGTGGCTGCCGTGAGCAGAGCACAGCCCACTTCCCTGCTCCAAAGCGCAGAGCTGATTTCTGCAGATGAATTTTACATAAGATCTTCAGCGTGAGCCGCGCTGCACCAGCGCTGCAGCCTGACCTCCTCCTCATCCTCCTCCTGCCCCCGCTGCCCCTTCCCACCTCCCGCTGAACCCAGGGACCGGCAGTGAACATTCCAGGCTGGGAACGGCTGAGGAGCTCTGCCGGGGAGCTCGCAGGGGAAAGAGAGCCCCGAGCGCAGCAGGAGCAGCAGCAGCACGGGCACAGCAGCAGGAAGGAGCCGCCCCCGCTGCCGAGGGGAAGGAGCTGTGTGTGACAGGCTGACTCCTGCAGCCCCCATTTGTTGGCTGAGGGAAGTGGGGCACACGGGCAGGAAATCATCAGGATCTGTCCTTGTGCAGGCTGCACACGCAGAGAGCATCCTGCGGGGGACCCCCCGCTCCCACCCGCACCCGGGGAAGGGGCCAGCAGGAACAGGATCGGCAGCACTGAACCACGCTGGCTGCAGAGCTTCTGACCGGCAGGGCCCTGGGGCAGGAAGATACCAGAGCAGTGCAGGGGCAGAGCCTGCTTCCACTTGCTGTTCCCGATGAGCAATTAAGAAAATGCCTCGAGTGGCATTTTCCAGCTTGGCACCTGACCCAGCCTGGCAGCAGCGCTGGCTGCAAATCACCGCCGAGGAGATAACCCGACTTTGTCAGTCACACCGGAGGCTCTGCCTGCCAAACGCTGCTTGGCACAGTCAGCACGCACATCTCTGCAGAGCAGGGAGGACGCTGACCTGTTTAAAAACACCTGCCAGCAGTTTCCAGCCGTGCAGTGAGACGCAGCCCACACAAGCAGCAGCTGGCCGGGCTGTCCTTGGCACCGCTGCCGCCTCCCTCGCTGCTGTCACTGCGCTCGCCCTGCACACGCAGCGCCTCAGGGACAGGGGATGCACAGCCCGAATGCCCTGGAATTCTGGCAGCGGCTGTGCTGAACTACCCAGGAACCCCAGCCACGGTTCACACACTGCCTGACCTTCCAGGAGGGGAGAGGAGCGGCCCCTGCTGCACGGAGGATAGGTGCAGCCCCAAATATTTTGGAACTAGAAGAGCCCAGTCATCACAGAAGCTGCAAAAAGAAGCAAAACCTTCCTTAGCTTTTCATGTTCATCCTTGCAGGAAGTCAGCTACGTCCAGGGATAACAGCTCTCATCCAGCTGGACCTTCCCTTCACACTGGGGATGAACTTCCTTCTGACCATCTGGCAGCAGTGCCTCTGCCTAACCCCACAAACACAGCATGCACAATTCCTCTCAGTGTCCCCGCACCTTGGTCCCCAGGAAGGGGCTGGGAACAATGCTGGGAACAGGTATCACACTGCCACACCTGTGCCTCAGGCCAGAGGAAGGCGTGCACCTGGAATTTCCCTTCTCAGCCCTTTCATTAGGCAGGAGAACATCTATTTCTGGCTGTGAAGCTTTTCTGGGCACGGCACAGCAGCCAGCACTGACATTTCTAGCTCAGAAACAAATCGTTTGTGAGGGTTCATTTCTCTTCTCCACTCCTGCCTCTCTGCTCCTCTGCAGTGGGGCCTTTTGCTCCCTCACCAGCACCAGGCAGTGCCAGGATGGGGCACAAGGACAGCAGGGGATGGTGGCAACAACCCAGAGATCAGCACAGGATAAAACATGAATCCACATTTCACTGCTGTGTAAATCTCCCCCACAGCTTGTAATAAGCACTTTATCCACACGGCATTTATCTCCTCCAGGAAAGGCAGTCCAGGGTGTTTCAGGAGCATTTTTCTGTTGCTGCGTTTTAATCCCAGCCCATTCTATTGATCAGGGATCAGCATCCCCTGCGTGCGGCAGCATCTGGAGCATCCCGGGCGCTCCCCAGGGGCGGGAGCATCCCCTGGGTGTGACAGCCCCACGGAGCACGTCCCGGGCGCAGCAGCACCCCCGGGAGCCCGGCGGGCTCGGGCGGACGCTGCTCTCGCTAGAGGGCTCCCCAGGATGGATTTTTCCGAGGGCTGCCGAGCTCTCCGGCCTCGGGAGCGCCGGGCGGGGGCTCCGGGCTGCCCGCGGGCCGGCGGCACAGCGCTCCCTTTGCTGCTCCTGCCCTTGGCAGAGCCTCGGCCCGCACAGCTCTGGGCACAGCTCTGGGCACAGCTCTGGGAACAGCTCTGGGCACAGCCCGGGCCGAGCAGAAGGACTCCGAATGCCCTGGAATTCAAGGCAGACACCACCAACCTCCTCCCGTCCCGGGCTCTGCCGTCTGCTCTCCAGAGCGCGGCAGGAGCCGGGGTGTCCCCGCTGCGGCAGCGCTCCGCAGCTCCCCAGCAACGCCCGGGGACCCCGGGACAAGGCTCAGCTCCCCCGGGACCCTGCACGGCCCGGGCTGTGACAGTTCCCATCGCTCCACATTCCATCGAAACAGAAATAGAAATAAAGGACGCAACTGTCACACGCGAGGCTGGACAGCAGCGGGCAGCCCCGCGCTCCAGCTGCCTTTCCCCACCAGGCTGCCAGCAAATGGATAAATACAGACATTTGTGGTTGCACTGAAAAGGACCGATGGGATAATGAATGCTCTGCTATTCCTGCATTTTAAAAATGCCAACCACAGCTTAATCTCGCTGATGCACTCGTGTGGGTGCGAGCTCATTTCAAAAGGAGCAGGCTCCAGCCCCGGTTCCACACTGATGCTGGATGAACACAAGCAGCTGCCTTCATCATGCAGCTTATTGACTCCCCCTTCAACTGCTTTGCTCTGTTTGCTAAAAATATCTGTGCTATGTGGCAGGAATGCTTTTATCAGGTGTTTGTCAGGCCTTAGATCCCTGACTTTACTCCAGACTCCGTCATTTTGGGAAATGCAGGCAGCACCTTAACCCATAACCTGGGGGACCAGCAGGAATGGGGACAGCAAAGAGCGGGGACAACAGCCGGGATGGAGACCAGGAAGATGATAAAGGGCAGGAGGAATAAAACAAAGTTTGCTCAAGGTGGAGCAAACAGGTGGGAAGGAGAAACATCCGAGTCCGATGGGGCAGAAAGAAGCAGCTCCAGCCAGGCAGGGAACACTGGGATGGGTTTTCCACCTGAGAACACCTCTAATGTCTAGGTAGGAGATGACTGCAGGGAAATAAAGGCAGGAGTGAGCAGTTACAAGGGCAGAGCACACTTATTCTCCCTGTCTGAGCCCACCATTTGCAGACCAACAGCCTTACAGGGTCCCCACTTAAAGAAAATATTCCTGTTCTCAGCAACGTTTTGCTTGATTTACAGATAAGGTGTTTCCACTCTTCCTTTTGATCCCGGCAAGTGTCTCTCCGTCAGTTCCCAGAGCCCGAGCAGCTGGTGGGGGGCAGCTCCCCCAGCCCGGCCCCGCTGCAGCTCCCCCTCCCCCGGCCCGGGAACGGCAGCGCTGCCCGCAGCCCGAGCCTGGGGGCACAGAGGGGCCCAGCTCGGCGTGCCCAGCCCGGGGAGGGGGCGTGCAGGCACCCACGGGTGGGGAGCGAAGTCTGGCTGGGGCAGGAGGGGAGAGGGGAAGGGGAAAGGAGAAAAGGGAAAGGAACTTTCTCCCCGCAAATTAAATTTCACTCTCCGGTTTGCCCCTTCCCCGCAGCGAGCCCGGAGCGGCCCCACGCGTGGGAAGGGGCTGGGACGGGGGCTGCGGGGGGAACCGGACCCACCCCGGACCGCGACGCCCCCCACTCACCGGCGCGGCGGGGCCCGGGGGGCCCGGGGGTCCCGGCTCTGGGCCGCCCCCATGGCCGGGCTCGCTGCGCCGCTCCGCCGGCCCCGGCGCGTCCCTCCCCCGCGGGCGGGCGGGCGGGAGGGAGGGAGGGCGGGGGCTCGGCCGGGCTCGGGGGGGCGGGGGGTGCCCGGTGCTTCCGCTGGCACGGTCGGGCAGAGGGGGCTTGGGCGGGGGCTGGCAGGGGGCAGGCGGGAATGAGAGACCCACGGAACGGCCGAAGCTGGAAAAAGCCCCCTGAAACCATCGAGCCCAGCATCGGCCAGCACCGCCGTGTCCCCGGGTGCCACACGTCTGTTAAACCCCTCCACAACCCCGGGGCCTTGCCACAGCCCCGGGCAGCCCGTGCCAGGGCTCGGCAACTCCTCCCAGAAGAAATTTCCCCTTACCCAAAGCTGAACCTGCTCATTTACCGGGTCTCACCCGCCGCCAGCACAGCCTCTCAAACTGCACATTAACGAGAAATTGGGGTCTGAGCCCCCTGTCTGGGACTCCTGATCTCTGCCAAGAAGCCCTGATAAAGGGCTGGTGTAATTTCTCCCCCGAGAGCAGCCTCTTCCCAAGCCGTGCCTTGCAGGGGAAGCCAAGCAATCAGCCCCGATGTCAGGGGCAGCCAGACCACGGGAGGAAGATTTAAGGTCGTGCTTTAAAAGCTCAGGTCGTGCTTTAAAAGCTCAGAGGTGACCCTGCTAAGGAAACGTCCTGTTTGGAGTCTTTTTAATTAAAGTGTCTGAGAATGTATCCATTTTTGACAACTTTTGGGGCTTTTTACTTTTGAGAAACTGAAACCTCGAATATTAATCTCTTTTTTTTCCTGTCAGTCAGGGTGTTCTGGCTGGGGTTGCAGTGATTTTTTTGGCAAGAAAAGTGTCAATGCCCTTGAAAGCTCTTACCTTAAAAAAAAAAAAAAAAAAAAGAAAAAGAAAAAGAAAAAAAATACACAAAAAAGCCAACTAAACATTTCTTGGATGAAAAACTGTCCTGCCAGGCTCAGCTGCTCTCCTGCCTATGATGGAGCCCAGCGTGCCCTCAGCCACGCACAGCCATGGGGACCCCTCTGCACTCACGGGGGCTCCCACAACGGCCCCGACCACCCCAGAGCCCTGAAATGCCCCTGCTAGGGGCGGGGGTTACCTCTGCTGCCGCCGTGCCAGGGGAGAAGTCGGGGGCTGCGGTCGGTCACCGGGGCTGGTCACCGGGGCTGGGTCAGGTGACAGCCTGTGGCCGTGGCACGGGGCCCTGGCTGCTGCAGGAGGCCAGATAATCCCTGGCAGCGATGCAGGCAGGGGCTGGGCAGCAGCCGGCTCCCCCCGTGCAGCCCGGGCACTGCTGGCGCTGCCTGCACCGTGGTGACGCCTGTCCCGGGGTGCTGCAGCCTCCTGGCACTGCCCCACGGCCACGTGGCTGAAGGGGAACCCATCAGGACGTGGCTCTGAGCAGGGCCCAGGGAAGGTCTGCTCCAAACCCGTGCCACAGCCTGGCAGCTCCCTCTGGGTCCTGCTCCGGCCCCTCTGTTTCCCCTGCTGAACACTGCTGGGGAAACTGCCAGGGGGGAGTTCCAGGGGGTCTCAGGCTGGAGCCAGAAGCCCCAGGCCCTGGTGGACTGTGGCAGCAAGTGAAGAAGGTGAGGAGATGACTTTTGGGTTCCTGGGCCCAGGATGCAGCCCTTGGGGTGGGTTTTGGGCTGCTCTGTCTTCCTGCATGCGTGACAAAGGCCAGACCCTGCAGAGGGTGTGCCGTGCCATGTGTCACTGCCTGCCTCCTCCACCCTGCAGCCGAGGATGAGCTCTGCCTCTGCACATCCCTGCTGTGGAACGGGGCAGGAGTGTGCTCTGGGAATGGATGTGCAGCCCCTGCACAGCACCCTTCTGTGGAGGCAGCGTGCCCAGGGGCCAGGCCCTGGCATGGGCAGAGCTCCCAGGGCTTGGCCCTTTCGTTCCTGTGCCTTTGGTTTCAAAGGAATTCCCTCCAGCCATTTCTGAGTGCTGCATTGGGAAGGGCTGCCCTGCCCAGCTGGGCAGAGCTGGGTCACACACACCTCCATGTGCTGGACAGGAGCTGCCAGGACCTGCCTGCACTCCATGCTGTATCCAGGCTTCAGCGGCTTATCCCAGAAATCTGCTTCCATGCGGCTTTGCTGAGCTGAGGACTGCTCCCAAGCGGCAGGAATTCAGCATTTCCTCTAAAAGCCCATCCTGTGGGAGCAGGGATCCAAAGTGGAGGGGTGAGTCTGACCAGGAGCCACGGCTCCAGCACGCACACACACATTGGAAACCAGCATAAAAAACCTGGGCAGGGCCCACGGACGCCAAGCAAGCCGGGGACAGGCAGAGGGTGACATGCCAGCACTGTGGCTCCAAGCTTGGCAATTTTGGCCGCAGTCCCCACCCTCCTTGGCAGGGTCCCACCCTGTGAGGAGTAAACACACAGAGATTGCTGGGAACTGCTGGCTTTCCGGGCAGACGCTGGAGGGAAAGTCAGGAGGGGGAAGACACCAAAATTAAATGACAATTATGTAGCACACCAGCAGAGAAAACCAGTTCCCAAATCCAAGAACCCTGAGGGCACATGGTGATGTCCCTCACCACACTCCCCAGAGTTCCCTCAACCTGACAAACTGGCAAAAAGAAACTGATTGAGCTTTTCCCAGCCCCTCAGGACAGCAGGCAGGGTCAGTGTCACCATCTGCGACCTCAGAGCAGTGGCAGGTGCTGCTCAGACCCCCAGGAGCCCCAGAGCAGCCCCCAGGCCCACGTGGGGGCCTGGGGCTGAGCAGAGCTGCATGAGAGCTTTGCTCCCTGCCTGTGCCAGGCGCCGCAGGACCTGCAGGAGTGGCAAGCAGGCAGTGCCGCAGGAGCCTGCCCGGGCAGCTGGCACTGCAGGCAGGGCTGGCAGAGCCCAGAGCACTGGGTGCCAGGCACGCAGCAGCCAGGCTGCAGAGCAGCCAGATGTGCCCCAGCTGTGAGGTCCCTGCTCTTTGCTGGCAGAACTCAGCTCAGGTGGGGCTCCTGCGCCCCCGGCTCGTCCAGCACCCCGAGGAGCACTGGAGCTGGCTGCAAGCCACTGTGTTCTGCAAGGGGGCAGCTGGTAATCATTATCCTTGTGCTAATTCCATGGAAATTTCCATGTGCCTGGGAAAGAGGCAGCCAAGCCCTTCTGCTGCTCGGGGCAGAGGTTTGCAGAGGTTTCCAGGGACTGTGACTAAGAGCCCGGTCTGTCACATGGGTGGTGTTTAAACGCCTCCTCGGAGCTTCCCATCGAGATGCCACCAGCTCCAAACCTGCCGGAGCTGGCACCACCGGGCTGCAAAGTGTGCCCGGGCGTACCTGGAACATCTCAGCTCTGCCCACTGGTGCTGGCAGAGCAGCAGCGCAGCCCTCGGAGGGAGAGCGCTCAGCCTGAGCCCGTCCCCACCCGCGCTGGCTCAGAGCTCCGGTGGCATCTCCCGTTCCCCAGGGTCCCCAGGGAGGGCAGGCGGCGTGGTGCCAGCACACATCATCCCGTCTGGCTCTGGCAGCTCCTCCTTAGCAACCCAAACAGAGCCACAACAGGGGCCTGGCGGCAGATCCCGGCCCGGCCGGCTCCGGGGCTCTGGAGCAGCCCGCAGGGACCGCAGGGCCCGGCTGCCAGCCCGGCAGGTGCCGCTGCCCTGCTCTGCCGGGAGAGCGCCGTGAGACCGAGCTCCCCGCCAGGGCAAAGCGGCAGGTTGTGCTGTTCGAAGGTGTCCCCCCAGGTCTGCCATGGCAGGGGCTGCTGGGGACAGCCCTGCACCTTGGGCAGCCGAGTGGCCTCGGACCCTGCTCTCCTCCTCCCTCCAGCCTGATGTAGGCAAGTTCTGGGTGAGCGTCCCAGCCCTCAGCTCCCTTCTCCTTCCTACCTTTGCAGCTGCAGACTTGTCCCAAGCTCTGTCACTCTCTGCTACCTGTCCCGGGCTCCTTGGAGAGCCACTTGCGTGAGCAGCCGCCTGGAAAGGAGCGGGGAGGAAGGAAGGGGATGGACGGGGTGGGGAGGGCCAGGCGGCGGCGGGTGTCTCTGCACGCTGTAGCCGGGGGGGAAGGAAGGGAGGATGTTTTGTAATATTTGCGAGCGCATCCACGGGCAGAGAGCGCAAAGCAGCGGGCGCACGGCGCTGGCTGACCCGGTACCGGTACCGGCGCCGCGCGGGGGCACCCCGGGATCTCACGCCGGCTCCTGCCGGGGCCCCACGGTGTCATGCCGTAAAAATGTGCTCTCGGCTGGAATTTGGCAGCCTAGCCCTGGACGGGGAGGGAACCTCTCCGCTTACAGAGCGAGTGGGAGCTGGGGCCCTGGGGCTGCAGGGAGAGGTGATGCGGAGCCGTTCCTGAGCCGGGCAAGGCTGGGGAAGGAGCTCCAGGAGCAGCGGGTGTGCCCGGGGATGCCTCGTGCGACACATGACAGGGACAGACAGAGCCACGGAGCTCCCCAGAGCAGCGGGGCAGGAGGCGGCGGCGCCCGGAGCGCAGGGAACCAGCCCGGGGCAGTGGGACAGCAGCAGGTTTGTCTGGAGACACATTTTGGAGCAGAGGAGCTGTGAGGATGAGGAGGTTTTGTTCTGAGCCCCACCCCAGCGAGGGGCTCTCCCAGCCGGGCAATGAGGTATTGCTCTAGTGAGCATCTCCGCAGCTTCTCGGCCCAATTCAGCTCCCGCTCCCCCTCGGGACAGGTCCCCCCGCCGCCCCCTCTCCCCGGAGCCCTGGGGCCATCACCCCCAGCCTGCCCAAGCCCAAACTTCAGCCTGGTCCCTCCGGGCAGGACTCAGCCCACGACGTGCACACGGAAATCGTCTCAAGCCGTTCAGCTCATCCCGAAGGGTTCGTGCCAGCAGTGCCAGCCCGGGGCGGGCTGCGAGCGTGGGCTGGCAGCGACCCCGGCCCCTCCCGGCCCCTCCCGGCCCCTCCCGGCCCCGCCCGGCCCCCCGGCACCCGCCCGCTCCTGCAGAGGGAGCGCAAGGAGCGGGAATGAGCCACGGGCTCCGCGCAGCCATTTCGTCCACGGGAAGCGTCAGCAGGGGTGTTGCTTTCCAAAGAGAAGGGAAAACTCCGCTTAGACGGGAGCTTCCCCTCGCAGACCAAGCGTGCCGTCGGCTCCCGCAGTGCCCTGTGCCCGGTCCGTGCCCGGAATTACCTTCCCGAACACCCACGGCATCCGTGCAGGGGGAGTGGACCAGCCCTCTTCATTCCCACCTCCCGGAAAAAGAGGAGGGCAGCGTTGGAAAGGACACCGCTGCACCTTCCACGGACAAGCAGGGTGGGCAGTGGCAGCCCAGGAGCCCCCATCACCTCTGCCTTTTCTGGGTTGCTCCCTGTCTGCTCACCCTTCCCGCCCCTCCCTCTCTGTCCAGAGGGGCAGGGACAGGGCCGATGCCTCAAGCAGGAGGCAGAGGATCCGTCCTGCTGGGGTGGCTCCTGTGCCCCAGCTGGAGCAGCAGCCACCCTCGGCCCTGCCTGGCTCTCATGCTGCCAGCCCCGCACACAGCCCCCGTGTTCTCCCGGGCTCTGGGGCAGGAGAGCAGCCCCAGCTGCCGCAGCCTGCACTGCCAGGGGGCAGCGGTGCTCGCCGGCTGCCTCATCGCTGGCCCGAGTCTGGCCCTCAGCTCCCATCTCCCAAGTGGCTCTTTCTTTTCAGCTGAAACTTCCTGTTGGCTCTCATTTTCATTCTTTACCTTTTCAGCAGTGCAGAAAATTGGCATTTAATGTGCCCTGCGAGGCTGTGTGGTAGCAGCTTAATTGACCCTGGTTGCATCATCTGGCCACAGCTCGGTCAGCGAGCTCAGCCTTGGGCCACGTTCATTTCCCGTCCCCTCTTTGTTTTGCTGCCCTTCCCAGGGCTGCTGCTGCTGTCTGGCTCCAGGTGAGGGTGGCAGACGAGCGGGGGTGGCCCAGGCTGCCCGAGAGCTGCAGGAATCCCTCCCGGGTCCCCGCCCAGGGAAATCTGGCTTCCTGCAGCTCTCCATCCTCCTTTCCTCCCTCATCCTCCTGCCTTCCCCAGCTGGTCAGCAGGTTGCTCCAAACCCTGCACATCCCACCTTTGATGAGGTGTGTGGCAGGACCAAGCTGCAGCTCTGCGAGCTTCCCCACGCACTGCAAACCAGTTGGAAACCTGAGCTGCTGATTGCAGCCCTGACAGTTTTGTTTTCCAAGAGCTGGTCCCGGGCATCTGGCCTTGCACGAAGGGATTGCAGAGCGTGTCAGTGCAAACCAGAGCAGTGAGGACCAAGTGGCACACTGACCAAAAAGCTTATGATAAAACCAGACCAAATCACCCAAACGTGGCCTCATCTGAGCTCCATTCCCTTATTGCATCCTTTGGGGCAGAGATTGCTGCAGGAGGACCTGAAACAATTGGTATTCAGAGTATTGTAAAACCCCACGTGTGGCTGACAATCCAGGACTGCATTATGGCAGATGTCTAGCAGGGGAATAAGATTTTGCAGGTGAACGAAGGAAATGCATACAGCCATTGTTTTGGGATATTCCTGAGCACTGCTGAGGAGCAGTGGCTGCTCACTGCTGCTCTGTCATGAGAGAGCAGGAGAGCACTGCCAGCAGGCTGTGCCCAGCTGCTGCTCTGGCACGCAGCCAGCAGGACCCTCCTCACCCCACCGGGCTCTGGGGGACAGCAGGGCTGCAGCAGCAGCAGCAGCAGCAGCAGGTCCCAGCAGATGTCCCTGCAGGCCCCAGGGGAATTCCCTGGGCTTGGTGCAGGTTCCCAGGGAAGGGCTAAGGCAGCACCTCCGGCGCTGCACCCTGGGGTGCTCTGTTAAAGGGGAGGGTTTCCTCCAGCTGAGTATCCCACCACTCGGTTTGTGTGGGACCATGGAGTCCCCCAGCACGGGGAACACGATGAGGCAGCATCTGCTGCTCTGGGGTTTGCACCCCGGGGGGGCACAAAGAACAAAGGAGGGCTCAGCTCTGGGGGCAAGAGCCAGCCTTGGTGACAGTGCTGCATCTGGGGCTGCTCCCAGCGCTCTGATTCTCCACTGAGAGAGGATCACAGCCTCCAGAGCCTCCTTTTAACTCTGCAGCTTGTCCCCTCACTCCTCCTCACTGCGCTCTCAGGCAGTGGGCTCTGCGTGCCAAATGGGATGCTGGGGAAGGCGCTGCTGCCTGGATGGGCTCCAGATGCAGTGCAACTAATCCATTTTTATGTCTGGGAGCAGGTGTCTCGTGCATCTGAGCAGCCCTTTCAAAGACCACTCTTTTTATTTGGCCACAAGCACTGGAGGGGTGCAAAGGCATCGGCCACCACTCAGTGCCCTCCAGCTCCAGAAATGCCCTGTGGGGCCATGGTTCTGCTACATCACCCCAGAGTCCCCCATGGGAGCAGGGAGGGCTCTGGGTGGCTGTTGGCATCCCTGGCCAGGGTCACAGGACCAGAGCCATGCTGCACCTCACTCCTGGGCTTCAGAGCCACAGTGACCAGTCCTGGGGTTGTGCAGCCCCCTAGGGCTTCATGGACTGTGTGTGCATAAAATGAAGAACACAGCCTTGGGGACATGGAGAAATTCCTTTTTGCTTGTACTTTTGCCCAGTTCCTGTGCCTGGGAAGAGCCAGTACTTGCAGGGAGGAAAAGAAAAAAAATCTCCTGTTGGAGTGGGGGATAGGAAAGGCCAAAGGGTTTGTTTTCCATCCTCAGACCTCAGCTATGCAGCAAGTGGAGCTCAGTCAAGAAACCCCATCCAAAGCCACAGCTCACAGAGCTGCTCTGGGCAAACAAAGCCTCAAAGGGCCCTGTGTCCTCACCCATCCCATTCCCACTCTGGAAGGGAGAGGTGACCCACTGCCAGGGCTGCAGGGCTGGGGGCCCTCAGCCGTGCCACAGCGGGAGTGGTGACAGCCCCAGCACCCACTGTGGTGACAGCCCCAGCACCCACTGTGGTGACAGCCCCAGCACCCACTGTGGTGACAGCCCTGTCCCCAACACAGCCAGGAGCACCTGCAGGAGCTGCAGCCACAGATGCTCCAGCTTTGCTGAAGGCAGCAGGTCCTGGAGGGCTCAAAGAGACCCCAGAAAGGGCCCTGTGTGTCTGGGGGGGGGCTCGGCCAAGGAGCCTCACCACAGCAGCTCCTGACACGCTGGGACTCGCTGGCCCTGCTGAGACAAAGAGCCATTGCTGGATTCAGCTGCCCTGGGTATTTTTTTCCCTCTTCGATGAATCACCTGCTAAAAATATTATAAATTGAGTTGCTGGCCAGACCTTTCACTTCTCTGGAAGCAAAAATATTTATTTTACTCAGGCTGTGCCTGTGTTTTAGCAGAACTTTATGATCAATTTTGAAGGAACGTGCCATGCTGTATATTCAAATTACAACTTTTTTTGGCTCACAGTGTAACTTTAAAATGTCTTGTTTAAGATGCAACTGTCAAGCTGCCAGAAAAATGCATTTTCAGCTGTTTTCCTCCCAAAAGCATGAGTTTTGCCCAGTTGATGGTTCTCATCAACCCAGGTGTGTGCCTGTTCCAGGGCTTGGTGATCAAGGGGTGCAGGCTGGACTGGCTTAGACTGGGAGCTTCCACTTCCATGGAAAAAACAGCACTTAGTTCCCAGCATCACCACGAAGTCAGGTCCCAGGGAGCTCTGGAGCTGCCTGGCTGCTGGGGACAAATCTGTTCCCATTGGACAAGGCTGCATTTTTGGGAACTGGAGCGGGATCTTCTCCTGTCAGGCTGCAGCCTGGTGCAAACCTGCTGCAGATCATCAGACAGGCGCCAGTACAACGAGATCCTTGAGGAGAGGATCATCACAGAACCCCTGGGAGCAAAGGAGCTTTGTCCTGGAGCACCTTCCTCCTCCCGAGGTGTGCAGGCGAGTCCTGCCGTGCTGCCAGGGCCCTGGAGCCAGGTCTGTGCCCCCGGCCACCGAGACCCCCTGGGACCACGCACCACCAGCTCCTGTTGCTCTTGCTCCCGTGCCAGGCACACCTTCCCCATAAACTCTCATTTGAATTTAGGAAGGAAATGAGGGAAATTTCTTTTGCTTGCTTCAGGGCAAAGAGAATAATGGGATCTTTATTCCCCAGTAATTAAGTTGATTTTTGTGGGGGTTTAATTTACACTCCCTTCCAGCCTCCCCTGCAAAGCGGGAACGTGGCTGTGGGTGGGCAGGAACATCAGCCTGGCTGGGCACCAGGGCCAGGTGCTTGTAGGGGCATCCCCAAGAGCTGCATCTGGGGGCCCAGAACCAGCACTTGGGATCCTCTTCATGCCACTATCCCAATCCCATGGGCCGGGGCTCTCCCCACCACTTCTCTGAGGTCTGCCAGCCCCCGGCGCCTGCTCCGTGCCTCGGCGCTGCCGCCGCAGCCTCAGCCCGGCCAGCAGGGCGGGGAAACGCGTCCCGGCCCTTCCCTGCACCGGCCCGGGGGCTCTCCCGGACAAAGGCATCCAAAGCCCTGCAGCCCGAGCCGAGAGCCCCGGGGATGAGCTGGATCGCGTCCCTTCAGCCCCACACGAGGAGCAGCTTCCCTCCGCGGGGGTAGGACAGGGAGGTGAAGCAGAGCCCCAGGGCAGCATCTGCCCGCGGCGGTTTTGCTGTGCCGGATGTCGCAGCCACATCGCAGCCCAGCACACGTGGGGCGTGCTCAGCCCTCCTGGCACATCCTCGAAGGAGCTGGGCCGGGCCGATGGGGCACCGAGGCTCCCGGGAGCGGCCGCGGGGGCAGCGCAGGAGCTCCAGCCCCCGAGGCGGGGCGGGGATGGCGGCGCAGGAGCATCCTCAGCCCGACACCAGCAGAGCCAGGGCACCGCACTGCCAGACTGCAAAAACAAGCTACCCACAGAGATACACGCATCCACATCAAATCCCCAGCAAGCAGAGAAAGGGGAAGCTGTTTTCATCACAGATTCCAGGTATATCAGTAGGTGAAGCCAAACCTGCTGCTGCTGCCGGGGGTGGCCCCGAGCGGCTGCGGGAGGACACAAGGGGTCCCCTCGCTGCCACACAGCCTCCTGGCCCTCCCTCGCTGCAGGGCAGACGGCAGAGGAGAGGAAAGCCGAGCCAAGCCCCAATGAGAACCTGCTGTGTTTGCTCTGTGCTCGCGGGCTGCAGAGGGGGAGCAGCACCCCCTGCACCCAAACCCACATCGCTGGGGATGCAAACCCCACAGCAACACCTGCTGAACCCTTTCTTTCTCTTATCCTGTCCAAGTGAATGATATGAATTCAGATGCCTTAAGATCCACCATCTTGTTATACAAGTCACAATATTAAATCTAGTTTCAATGTCAGGAGTGAGTTTCCTTGGAAATGGTGAAGAAAACAGCAGCATTAATTAAAGGCACAGCCTTTTGTGTTCATTCCTCACTAGCTGTCTTTTTTGTCTTTTTTCCACTCTCTTCTTGTATACTTGATCTGTTCAAGGCTGAGGAAATGTTGCCCACAACTTTACAATAGCAACCAATTTACAGTGCCTGCTTAGTCACTGGGGAATTTCTTGGATTTTATGTTTTCTGAAAAAACAGAACAACCATTGGCTTGGTCAGTGTACAGCTGACAAATTCAGACTAAGGCTCACCAATATTTTATATTTGTGGTCGGAGGTGAAATTCCACTCATAACTTTCTGACAGTGCTGTGGCATTTTGTACATATACAGGACTCTGAGCACCCTGCTGGAGCTGAAGATGTCCCTGCCTGTGGAAGGCAGGGACTTTAATGAACTTTAAAGGTCATTTCCAGCCCCAAACACCCTGTGATCCTATGAATTCTCATTCAAGGCTGCCCTACATCCCCACACAAGATGCAGATGAAGAGCCTGTCCTGCAGAACAGGCTCAGGAAGTTTCTGTCCTCAGCTGAAACCCCTTTGGTGTGGAAGAGCCTGGAACTTATTACAAATCGCTTAAGTAACGTTGGCTCACTCATGCTGATTAAATTGCTTCCCTGACTATTCCAGAGGCTCAAAACCACCAGCAGCTCCCAGGCTCACTGTGCAAAATTAATTAAAGCAGACGATAACTTGGCAAGGACAAGAAAAGAAAGTCTCATAGTAAGGAACAAGCCCAGGGCGGGGGCGTTTGCTGGAGCACGTGCCTGTGGGTGCTCTTAGGTGTTCGGGATACAGCCGCACGCAGGGGTAGACCTCAGCTCACACGTAACACCACCCTCTCCTCCAGTGCTCTGCCGAATCTGGGCATAAAAATAAACTTGGAATTCAGTGCAGAATTACAGCACAAAGGCAGGGAGCCCTCGGTTTCCATAGGAAGCAGAATTAATAGCTTGGCAGAAGGGGTGCGCTTCCATTTTTGTACAAGAATTTCCTCCGCCTCCTGCAGAAAAAAAAAAGTTGTGTTAGAAACACGGATTCAGAGAGTTCTCCAGAATCTGGCAGAGGCATCCCAGGAGGTGCCTGCAGGACTTCCAGGTTTCTAACAAAAACCAAGTGGACCATCACTCCTCTCTTCCTTGAAAGCACCAGCAAGGCAAGCACAGAGGCACCTGGCACCCTCCTGCTGGACCATGAGCTGCGGAAGGGCAAAGGGACTTTGGGCTCTTTTCACATGCTCAGCTCATCCAGTGGAGGGCCCTTATAGCCCCCTGCAAGGAGGGGAGGGGGCTCCGTGCCGTGCATTCAGCAAGAGCCCTGGCAGCAGGACAAACCGAGCCTGAGCCCCACCTTCTCCCCCCTCCCCTTCCCCAGCGTTATCTGAAACCACAGCCTTGACTGGCTGCACTTCTCATCCATCTGCAAAAGCACATTAAGGAGGGAGAGAAAGGTTGGCAGTTGACCACGAACCAAATCCCCAGAGAGGTCCTTACCTGACTCTAACCAGATGCTGTTTATCAGCCCGAGCGTTCACTACATGCCCATGTGACGGAGACAGAAGAAACACAAGAAATGCTTGTTATGCTCAGGGCTTCGGGGGGTTTTCATCCTCAGGCCGGATATACAAGTTCCAGGAGAGGAATATGCATCCCTGGAGTCCTGGGCTGAATCTGGAATTCATATACTCTGTAAATGTACTTTATTTAATACAGGAATCAAGAAAGGGTTTGGAATTATTGCACTGGAGAGCTTGATTGCATAGTTACAGCTTGGAATTAAGGAATAACTGCAGATCTGTAGGGCAGTGCATCAGCCCCATGGAAAGGGCAGGGGGCTGTGCTCTGCCTGCACAGTTCTGTCCCTCTTCTCCAACCACTGCCCAACACTTGTTGAAGCCTGAGAGAAGGTTCCAGTGGGGCCTGCCCTAGCCCTGCATGTGTCTCATCACAGATCTCCCCCTGGATTAAGCCAGCAAAACCCATCGGACCAGGAAGAGGCGCCACAGTGACAGTGCAGGGCCCCAGAGCCCAAGGAAGCCTCTCAGAGCAGTGCAAGGACCAGGGCCAGGCTGGGAGGGAAGGATGTCCAGCCAGAAGCAGGGCAGCAGTAAGGTGGAACATGGTAGTGATCCAGCCCAAGCTGACAGATGTGTTTGCTGGGAAAACGAGGACAGGGCTCTGTGAGAGCTGGCTCTTTCCACGTGCAAGCACAGAGCTGTGGGTTTGTATAGGTGCACGTGTGCCTGCTTTGTATTCCAGCCTGGCTTTAAGGATCTAACATGCTTTTGCTGCACCACCATGCTTTACCTGGCACCTGCAAGGTGCATCTGCCCCTGGAAGGGGCCTCCTCCTCATCTGTGTCCCACGGGCAGCTCCGTGGAGAGTGGTGCCAGCAGCCCAGGCCTGGTGGTGTCACAGAGCTCTGGGCACTGTGCAAGGCTCTGCCTGTGGAAATAAATGCCCAAAGCCCCAGCCCTGCTCTCAGAGCTGGGCTGTTACAGTAACTAAGAGCTTTTATAGCCTGGGGGGACCTGATTGCCAATTAACAGCTAATTAATGTCAGATTGACATCTGGAGCACCTCTGGAGCAGCCCCAGAGCTGGGGTGCACCCTGGGGGCTTTTCTCCCTGCCAGGCTGGGTGTTAGACTCTCCCAGGCACTCCTGCAGAGCTGTAGGCACTGAGCAGAGAGGGGGCACCCTGAGCGCTCCCTCCTTTGCTTTCCCAAGCAGATCTGCAGGGAAGAGCCCTCTCCCCACACAGCCCCAGGCCCTGCTCTGGGACCCTTGGGGATTATCAGCAAAAGGCTTTTTTTGGAAAGGCTGTGCCATGAAATTTGGTATAGGGGAAGAGTCACGCCCCAGGAGGTGCCCTGGCCAGCTGACCCCAGCTGACAGGCAGGGCCAACCCATCAGGAAGGTGCTGAGGAAGTGGGTGAAGAACTCTTTGCTGCATCAGTGTCTCCTGCTCCACCAGCTGCTGCGTAAATCACGTTGTCTTCAGAACCTGCTGGCAAAACATAAAGCAGTCTCCATGCTCCAGCCACCACAAGGGTATTAATCAGGCTAAAAATATAAAAACAACATGAAAAACACCATCTACGGGGTGTGCGGCATCAGACGCTCGCTCCGGGAGCTCGGCCAAGTGCTCCTATCTCAGCTCTCATAAACACAGCGCCAGGAAAAGGCATTATCTATCTCTGCAGTGCTCCTGGAGCACTGAGAGCTCAGAGCAAAGCAGCCATGGCACCTGCTGCATTTTAATGATTCTTTGTCATCACCTGTAGGGAAACTGAGATTTAAAAAACTGTCCTGCAGTGCCCTGACCTTCCCACCACGGCTCTGGCCACGCTGGCATTGGCAGCGTGAGGATCAGCAGTGCCAGGCAGTGCATTCACACAAATCCTCCCGTTTTGGAGCGCCAGAGGATGACCACACATCCACGTGCTGTGCCAGCAGCACTGCCAGGGGAGCACCGGGCATTGAGATGCAGAGCGTGGCCTGACTGGGGTGACACACGTGCCCTGGTAAAAAACACAAAGGCTTTATCGTGTTCAGGGAGCCCAAAGAACAGGCTTGATGTAGAAAACACGCCCTTTGCATTGCTCTCAGTTGCCCATAAAGCCATAAACCCCTTTCAAATGCTCCATCCCCCTAACTTTTGGATGTCATTAAACTCTTTATTAATTTACTCCAAATGTCTTCGCTCATATTCCAGCACGGCTAACCCCATCAAAAGGAGACAGCACAGTGCTTAGGCAGCACTTCTGCTCTTCAAAGCCTGTTACTGAGATTAATTGCTTCTCTCGAGTCCTCTGTGAAGGAGGAACATGAGGATAGTTGTTACGAGTGCTGGGTGTGAGGGGGGAAGCGAGATCCAAGGTAAAGCAGAGTTCCAAGGTGTCACAGCATTGGCTGGAGAGGATGGGCTGTGCGGGCTGCCGGGGAGGCCCCAGGGCTGCGGCTGGGCTCCACCCCAATGGACATTCCTGCAGCCCCGCGGGGGAAGGCAAAGCCCAGGCGGGCAGCGTGCTGCCACTGCAGAGCTGAGACCCGAGGCCCTGGCCTCTCCCACCTCTGAACCTCTTCCCCTGGGCGGGAGCTGAGCGTGTCCTCAGGCTCCCCCTGCTCTTCCCTCACCGCTGCTGCCTGCCAAGAGCCTCCGCAGGCAGAGCTCCCTCCTCCATCCCAGTTTATCCTATGATGTCACCAATCCCGGTCCATCCTGACATCACCAGTGACCTCACGAGTCCTTCCCCACAGCCCCGGTGTGGCAGCGGGGCTGGGCAGGGGAGGACACCCGGCACCAGCCGTACCCTGCCCCGCAGCACTCCTCATGGTCCCAGGCTCAGTGGCACCAAGGAGCGGCTGGCAGGCCCGGGGCAGCTGCTGCACAGCCTCCCCAAAGGCTTCCTGTCAGCCCCACGAGCACGGCGGCCGCTGGGACGGGCGGAGGATCCTGCGGGAGCGCCCCGAGCCCGGCTCGGCCGCGCTGGAGGAGCGCGGTGCCCGCGCACGGCGGCCAGATGCGCGCCTCGCTGGGGCTGACACGGCACATCTGCTCCGGGGTTTGGTTTCCATCGCGGAGTTTACCACATCCCCCCCGGCCGGCTGGAGGCGAGGAGGCGAACATCTGGAAGCAATCGTGGCTGTCACGCTTCAAGGAGATACTGCACCGCAGAGAGGAGAACCCGATCCTCGCCCCGGCAGCCTCCGCCCGCCCTCGGCCCGGCAGATGAGCGAGAAGCAGCATCCTGCACGAGCTGGGCCCTGCCTGGCCCTGAGCCCCTCCCAGGAAGGGCAGCACCCGGCCCCAGCGAGCCGCTGGGCTGAGGGATGGGGCTGAGCCCCACGGGGAGCTGCCAGCCCAGGCTGGAGACGCCCCAGCTCGGTGCCAGAGTGGGAGGGGTGCAGGCTGGGGAAGCTCCCGAGGGATCTGGCTCTCTGTTTTGGAGATGGGCTGAGAGCTGGGGGTTTTCAGCCTGGAGAAGGAAAGGCTGCAGGGAGATCTTAGAGCCCATTGCAGTACCACAGATGTCCAGAGAAACTGTGGCTGCCTCATCTCTGGAAGTGTTCAAGGCCAGTTTGGACAGGGCTTGGAAAACCTGGGACAGGGAGCACTGGACGGGCTCTAAGGTCCATCCCAAACCATTTCAGGATTCACTGTGGCCAGGCACCTCCGTGAGCCCAGCACAGCCATGCAGGTGTTTGTAAACACTCTGTCACCCCACACCACGCTGGTTTCCTCTGTGCCGAGCCCCTGCTGCCTGGGAAGGGGGTACTTTTCCCTTTAATTAAGTGGCCCATGTTTTCTGTAGCTCACCAGGGCTCGGGAGCACTGCAGAGTGTTCCTGGCAGGGAAGGAGCCCTTGTTCCTTATGATATGGAATAGTTTCAGCATTAGTTATTCCAAATTCATTCTGGTTTATGAGCAGCCTGACAATTCAGCAGAGGCAGGAGGCTGGGTCTGTACCAGGCACTAATACAACCCTGAGAAGAGCTGTCAGCCCGTGCTGGCAGCTGCTGGGGAGGGAGGGGGAGTACTTGAGGGCACCTCTGCTCCTGCCTCCCCCCACTGCAGGCAGCAACAACTGTGTTTTCCTCTGCAGAAGGGGATAACCATCCCAGGGCACACTCCTGGCAGCAGTGAGCTCCTTCTCATCCCACTCTCACCTCATCCATTTCCCAGGGCATCTCTGGGTACCATCCTGCAGCTGTAGGAGAAGGAAAAAGAGACAGGAGCCTCCTCAGAATGCCCAACGTGGGCACCAAAGCATCTAGATAGCAGCCAGGGGCACTGCCCTGCAGGATCTGGCAGTGAGAGCCCAGCACGAGTCCCTGCCCAGGTCTGGAGAAGCCCCAGAGTGTCTGCAGCAGGGATGGACCATCCAGCTGCTGGGATTGCTGCTCTGGAGCAGGAGGCTTTGGGAGGAGAAGATAAATAGGCGTGGTACATAGGAACAACAAGGGCTTTGTGAAAGCCAGGAAGAAATAATGAATGGATTAAAATAGAGGATAAATTTTTGGAAGGCCTGGCACAAGATCTGACCCAGAAAGCCACCTGCAAACCTGGCCAGCACCACCTGCCTGTGCTTAGACCTGGAGCTCTGCTCCAAAGGCTGAGGCATCCCTGACCTCCAAGGCAAAGTGCTTGGATGGACTGGGAAGCACCACACAGAGCTGCCCCGGGCCAAGGCAGCACCCAGGGGAGGGTTCCTGGTTGCAGGAGCCCAAAGGTCCCCCAGGAAGAGCAAGGGTAGCTTGGAAAGGCTCGAGGAAAATGAGGTCCATGGAAACAGGCTCTGTACTGTTTGCATGCTGGATCCAGTTACAGGCCAGGTCAATAAAAGAACTGAATTTAGATTTTACAGCTGAAATAATTGCCACTGGCATGCCAAGGACTCTTTAGCAGGGCAGCAGGTGAGGCTGTGGCTGGGTTTGCAGGCCCCCAGGCTGGACAGCACTCGCTGCTCTTTCGTTCCCTCCCTTCTGAGAGGGAAACTGCAGTCAGTGGCACAAGTGTGGGTGACCCAGGCAAGACACAGCACCCAGCCTTGCTCTCACATCTCCTCCTCCTTGCTTCTCCCCTGAAAACATTCTTTGTGGTGGAAAGTTCCACAGGCAGCAGATGTGGGGCTGGGGAAGGCACAGGGGCAGCAGGGTCCCCTTGGCACAGGCCCTTTGCCCCCTGAGCCTGCACGGGGCGGGGAGCAGCGCGTGCCCTGCACTGACGCTGGCCATAAAGACAGGCAGGGCACAGCAGCCAGCGTGTCCTCCCTGCAGAGAGAGTGAGATGATTAATTAAAGTGAGAGGCTGCTGCCAGCAGAGAGAATGGGGCTCAGGTGGTTAATTGAACTGAGGCTGCAAATCCAGCCAGGGAGTTTCTGCCTACGGCCATGCACACAACATCTGCTCTGTTAGGATTCGAGAGATGAAGGCATGAGAGGTGCAAGGATGCAGGAATTCCACGAGAGTCCCCATGGCAGCCCTTCTTTTGCCTGGCACCCGTCAGCCAAGGGATGCACGAGGCCAGGCCTGAACTGCACAGGGACACAGACACCCCTGGAAATTCCTCCTCCCCTATGGAAACGCAGCAGTGCACTCTGATAACCATCACCTCGCTCAGCAGAGCCTGCGGTGCTGCTGCGGGGGGCTCTTCTCGCACCCCTACATCAAGGTCACATTAGGATAATGCAAATGCAGAGCAGCTCAACCCAAAACCGATGGGCGGGCGTGTGTGACACCCAGAGTCAGCTGCCGCAGCTCCCGCCTGCCTCCCGGTGCTCAGCCGCACGCTCGGCAAGCATTGGTGGGGCTGCGGGGAGAGGAGTGGCACCGGCAAGGTCGCTCCGGGGCTGGATCCCTCTTCTCCCTCCCCAAACATCTGTGCAGATGTTAACAGGCGTGGCACGGCTCGATTTTCGATATGAAAGGCAAAGGGTTAGAGTTGAGCTCTTGGGTAAGCGACACCGAGAAAGTCAAAGTTTAATTGGCATTCCTGCCCGGGATGAAAGCCCCCGGCTGCACGGGCTGAGCGGGGCCATTGGTCACGGGCCGTAAAGGCCACACACAGGCAGCACTGGGGCAGGGCTCCCCTTCCCAGGGGACTCTCAGCTCTCTCGCCTCGGCCTCTCGCTCCCCACACCCCTCATGTAGGGGCAGCAGTGCTGGGGAGCATCCCTGCCATGCGTGTGCCCCCACACTGGTTGGTCCCCACTGCCAAGAGGCTCTGGGGTCTGATCAGTGCTGCCCCCATCCCTGTCCTCGCCTGCCCCACGGGGCTGGGTCCCTCTGTTAACCAGGGAGCCGCCCTCTCTTGAACTCCCTGAGCCTCTCTGCCACCGCCTTTCCAGTTTGCAAAGAGCCCAGGCTGCTCAGGCACCACTCTCAAACACCGTGATGCATCACCTGGGCTGGCAGCGGCTCCCTGCCCGTGCTGCTGCCCCCTCCTGCCCCCCTGCCTCTCTCCCGGCCTCCAGCCCTGCCCAGGACCATGGCAACGGCCGTGACGTCTCCTGCACCTCGAGGGTGATTCGATTACATGGGCTGAAAGGTTCCTGTTGGAGCAGAAATGGATCTAATTATTGACGCTGGCGGTGGCGCGGGCCCGCGGTGCCGGCGCAGAGGGGGCAGGATGTGCTCAGCTGTGCCCACCAGCTCCTCTCCGAGCACAAGGTCAAGGGCAGAGCTGAGAAAAACTCCCAGTCTCAGGGTCTGGGCTGCTTCTCGTCCGTTCCTGTGCTCCATGGTCTGGCAAAGGCAGCCCTGCCCTGCTCCGGGGCAGCGAGGGGTGGCTGTGGCTGTGGGAGGATGAACCCCCACGCTGCAGCTCCTCTTTCAAAGAGCCTTGGTTAAGGATTTTCATTCCCTTCTTCCTTCAATTTCAATGAACCTGCAATTTTTATGCAGAAGAAAAAGCCTTGAGAAAACAACCTTTTGGCATATTTTTAAAGCAAAAATGGCCTTTTTCTTGGAAAACAGGCCAAAGCCTAGCCCATATTCCTTGGAAATGGGCCTTGTTCTACTTGAAAAACATCCCAATTTTTTGATGGAAAATTGGAAAATAGATCCAGGTTGGCTCTAGGAGAACGTGGCGTCGCAGCAGAACTTTCCATGAAAATGATCTAGAGTCTGCACAGAGCAAAACTCCTCAAAAGTGGAATTTCACCAGCCCAGGACCATCCTGGCAGAGGCACTGTGCCCCAGTCCAATCTTCCTGGTACGATGCTCCGCTGGTGGGACAGTCTGACGGGGTGCTGTGCCCCCAAAAGCTGGAGGAGCTTCCATTACTGCTCCAAGCACACTGCTGTGGACTCGAGGAAATGCAGGTCACCTCAACCACGACTGTTTGTTTTCCCAGCCCAATGTAATAAAAGAGTCTCCCCCTCCCCTCAAATCTGCCCTGTAATACAGTTCTGGCAGGGCATGTTACCCAATAGGATTTCTATTAAAATGTGATTTTCTTCTGCTTATAATTTCATTATAAGGCATTTGTGTAGAACATCGACCCCACAGGTAATATATGGGCAGGGGAGCAAGATTAGAGAGCATGGATTATTTCTAATGAAGGCTGCAAGCAGACGTGAAGCAATCGGGGCTGGGCACAACCACCATCATTTACTGGTGCCTGATGTGGAGAAATACTCCGTCGAGGGGTTATTGCCATTTAACGCATCTTTCACGTCTCCCATTTTTCCTGAATGAAGTGCCCAGCCGCCCTCTCCATCTTCGGGCGGGGTCTGTCAGCGCCGCTCCCGCTGCTGTTGCGGGGCTGCCGCAGCTCCCGCAGGAGGCAGGGATCTCCTTTCTGTATCAGCGCTCGAGGTGTTCCACGGAAATGCAGTCAGGGGCGCAGCGGCCAGGGGAAACAGGCACGTTCACCTCCACCGCCATCCATGTCCCCAGAGCCCTCCGGATGAATTCAGGTTGCCCCCTCCTCCCTGCCTGCAGGCACCCGGCTGGAACTCAAACCCTCCCCATGGCCTCAAACTCGTGTAAGAATAACCAAACTCAGAGGGCTGAAATGCCGTTTTACAAGGCAAAAGAGCAGGGAAAAGGCAGTTTCCGCCTTGCAGCAGTCTGGGGGTGGCGGCAGCCCCATCTCTGGTCCTGGGCAGACAGCGCTCAGCCCAGAGATGCCGCTTGGCATTCCTCCCACACCCGAGGAATAAACACGGCTTTGTTTTAACCCCCCTCGCCGCACAGACAAGAAGCACTCCGAGGCTTTCATAAGCTCATCTGCATAATAATGCTGGCGAATTCCTATCTGCAGTGATCGGAGTGTCAAAACCCGGGATCCAGCCGTGAATTATGGGGAAGAAGCGTAGCAGGGAAAATGACACCGGTGCGGGAGGGAGAGGAGCTGCCTGAGGGCTCCTCCCGGGCCACGCGCTTTTAAACAAATGTCTGAGCGAGAGGAGGGCGAGCGGAGAGCGAGGAGAAAACCTGGGGTGCGAGCAGGACGCAGGTTGCTGCTGGAGCCCCGTCCCCCGAATCATGAGCAAATCCTTGTCTGCAGGATGCTCAGGGTGGGTGGGAAGCTACGGCACCACCAGAGCGCCCTGAGGCCCCGTGCTGGGATGGGGCCCCGGTGCCACCCCTGCAGCAACACTCACTGCATTCGGGGGGGCTCGGGACCTCCCCACCCCACTGCTGGCCCGTGGGAATCCAGGCCACTCACCCCATGCGTGATTTCTAGGGGAATTCTGATTTATGAGCAGCAAGACGTGCTAACACCGTCACTGTCCGACGAGGGAGCCGTGTTTTCTCTGGCATCTGTAGGAACAGGGGCTGCTTTGAGCCGGAGCCTTCCTGAGCCCCCCGGGTGTGAAGCAAACACACGCTGTTACCCGGCAGCTGAATTCAGCAGAAATCACCAACTCTGGCTTTGCAAGAAAAACGGAGCCGGTGAAACGAGGCCGGGCGAATGGAACAAAAGCCCCGTCCTAACTCGGGCTAGAGCAGGCAGACAGGCAGCGCGGCACAGGCTGCGAGAAGCGCACGAACCCTCCGGGCGATGGGGCTTGCCAGGAGCAGCGGCACCCAGCAGCGCCCTGCCAGGAGCCCCGCAGCCCCTCAGCCCCTCCCCGCAGCCCTTCCCCACAGCCCTTCCCCGCAGCCCTTCCCCTCAGCCCCTCCCCGCAGCCCTTCCCCGCAGCCCTTCCCCACCGCCCCTCCCCGCAGCCCTTCCCCACCGCCCCTCCCCGCAGCCCGTCCAAAGGGCTCCTTGGCAGGAGGGGGAGATCAAGCATGCAGTTATTGATTTATTCCAGTTATTTTAACAGATTACTGGAAAGCATAAAGGAGGCAGCCGGGCAGTGCTGGGCTCAGCTGGCACAGCGCTTCCTCCCGACGGCTCCATCGCTGCCGAGCGAGCTCCCCGCGGGCCCGTGCGGCCGAGCAGTCCCTGCCTGGTGGCAGCGGTCGGCCTCCCCACGCCGGGGAGGTATTTCTGTTCCGAGCCGGCTGCTGCATCCTCTGGCAGCATCCAGTTGTTGTTTGGGATTTTTTCCTCCGCCCCCGCTGCGTTTCACAGGCATTTTGCTGTGCAGGCGGAGCTCGGGAGGGGGCTCTGGGCAGAGCGATTCACCTGCAGCAAACCCGAGAAGCTCCGGCAGCGGTGGTGGGAGCGGGGCTCCCGAGCTGGCTCCAGCCCTGCGGGGCTCCCGAGTTCCCTCCAGCCCTGCGGGGGCACCCGAGCTGGCTCCAGCCCTGCTGGGGCTCCCGAGATCCCTCCAGCCCTGCGGGGCTCCCGGCCCCTCCGCAGCGGAGAGGTTCCTGCAGAGCCAGGGCTGCGTGTCAGGGCGCCTCCGGATGCCCCCCGGGTCATGTGCCGGAGTCACTCGCAGCCTCGCACAGCCACCTTTTGTCGCCTTTCCATCCTACTACATATTTATCAGCCTCATTTGCATCGCCTTTGCATAAACCGCTGGGCCGGTCGCTGCGAAGTGTCTCCCTTGAAGACAAGCTGAAGTACGCATCTCCATAATTCTGCCGGCATTTTGACTTCCCAGGACAGAGCCTTTGTTTAATGCTATTGCCAGCAAATTCCTGGTCGGGTGGGCTCGGGTTTCCAGTGCACCATTAGCACACAGCCGTTCCCATCCAGAGCTCCAGAGAACGTCCCTGTTCCCTTCCAGCTCCAAACAGCTGGGATCCTATTTGGAATCCTGCATCTTATTTAGATTAATCCTAATCCACAGTTAGGATTAAAACCTTTTTTAAAAGCTCCAGGACCAAGGCTCTGCAGGCTCTACCACCACAGCTCAGGGTTGTGGTCATTCCTCATCTGGGTGCTGTAACCAAAAAGCTCCTTTTCTGACTTCTCACAGCTCCATTGAGTGAGAGGAAATGTACTTTTGTTTCCAGACCCTAATTAGGCCTCAGGAAAGGAGATAATGTGCTCTGTGCTCACCAAAGTGTCCCAGCATCAACCCCAGCTTTGGCAGGGTTCAGTCGTGGTTCCCAAGATGCTGCTGAGGGGGGAGGAGGGTCCCTACCCACCCACAGGCCCACTGATGTTTCCAGTGGGAATGGGGGCAGTCTCTCATCACATGGGCAGAACAGGCAGGAGGAGATTTATAAAAATTTTCCATTTCTTGACGTGAGGCAGCCATTCCTGTATCATATTCCCAAAATCATCTTCCACAGCAGTGATGGGCCTGGAGCAGGCAGTGCAGGACCCTGGGATGAGGACAGCAGGTCAGGGGAATTGATTTCACAATCCTGGAAAAGCAAAAGCCCCACAGCAACAATCTCCTGGGATGTTCCTGCAAACACACCCGTGTGCATTAGCGTGCGGGTGGGTCGGCTGCCGGGAGCGCTGCCTGAGTGCCCCCGCCCGGATCGATGCTCCCGGCCTTTAGAAACCCGCTAATCACCCTGATTTATAGGTAAAGTGTCTCAGCGGCACCCGGAGGCCTGTGCTTGTTCCGAGGGGAGGGTTTAAACCCTTCCTGCTTTTTAGTACTTCTTGGTTTAGAGAAATCTGTGGCTGCTGGCTGCCCCCGGCCCGACAGTGCCCTTGCAAAGTCTGCTGGAGCAGATTGCTGAGCGCTGGGGAGGCTGCCAGCTCCTGGAAATGGCGTTCCAAAAGAACACAAATTTTGGGAGTCAGGGCTATCCCCAGCACCACGCAGCTCTAAGGTGCAATATCTGTGCTGTAATTGCACCCTTGAGCCTGTTCTTTGCCCAGGAACTGGCCTGTTATCTGCAGGGTTTGGCTCATGGAAGCAACTCTGATTGCTCTGCAGTGTCCTGGGGCTGAGGGGTCCCAGAGCTGCATCCCAGCCAAGCCAGGGAGCTGAGAAATCCCTCCCTGCCCATGTCAGGGGGCTGCAGGACAGGCAAGGGCCGCTCCAGCAGCCACCAACAGCCCCCGCTGGGCAGTGGGAGTGGGAGCAGCATCACTGGAGCCAGGGCATCTCCCTGGGGTGCTGAGGAGCATCTCCACAAGTATCAGGAAGGATCTCCGCGGGGTGCTGCCCCTCCACGGGGTGCTGCCTGCAGCCTGATGAGCCCGGGCAGGGCCCCATTCCGCAGCCGTGCTCTGTTCAGCTAATCAAAAGGAGCTGAAGTGCCTCCCTGATTGCAGTGAGTAAGTGCCTCCGTGGGCAGCAAATGCCGGGCACTGGAGAGCTCTTCAATCATACCACAAAATAGATGGCACAGCCAGAGGCAGCAGCCGGGAGCACTCGGGGGTTGCCTGGGTGAGAGAGAGGATGATGGGGAAGGAGGGAGAGGGAGCAGTAACTCCATCTCGGGGTGTTGTGGGGGGCTGCAGCCAGGCTGAGGCATACTGACCTCATGGTGTTTCTGGTCTTCAAATCTGTGAACCCACAGACTTTTAGTGTTTTCGAAGAATTTCCTGTATTTAAGGAGAGAGCTGCTCTGGAGTGCTTCCCTGGATGCTTTACTCATGTCCTGTAAATAATGCATTAGTTTCACTCGCAGGAGTGAAAGCAGCCCGGGTTTGTGTTATTGCTGGGGCTGCTCCCGCTGCGGCAGCTCCTGCAGACAGAGCACAGCATCCCCCCCCCGGGGCTCCTTCCTCCCCACAAAGCCCGCTCTTCGTTCTTAATTTCCCTTTTCCTATTTAATGAGCTGGTAAGCACAGGGATGATGCGTGTCTCAGAGTGCCCTGTGCATTAGCCAGAGATGATCCCATTAGGAGCAGTCTAGCGAGCCTGGCTGGATACATCCCGTCCTGTCCCGTGGGCCAGCACCGCAGAGCTGCAGAGTCCCACGGGACCCCCTTGCCTTCTCCCGAGGGTGACAGCTCTCCTGGAGCAGTGCAGGCAGCCCCAGACCAAGGATCCAGCCTTTTCCTGGGATGGATCCTCACAGCCCTGCTCTGCCGTGCTCCAAGCAGTTCTGCCAATGCTTTGCAAAACAGAGAGATTCACCTGGGAGATGGACAAGTTTCCAGAAGTGTGGGTCATGCTCCAGGGAAAAGAGTGTTTTCAGCTGTCTGCTGGTGAGGCAAAGCAGAGAAGGGAAAACAGGTCCTGCTGCTGGAACCCACGACCTGCTGCTCCAGGGATCAGGACGTGGCAGCTCATCAGCCCCAGCTGCCAGAGACACAGCAGGCACTGGGGCGTCACTGTTCAATAATTCATCAGAAAAGGCCAAAGGGGCGAGGGCTGGGAGCAGCCCAGTGCCGGGAATTCGTGAGCAGCCTCCGGAGCTCCGGGCTGCAGCACGGTCCCCGCTCCGCGGCGAGCGCTGCTGGCAAGAGCTGCTTGAAAACTTTGGGTGGCTTCACTTCCAGTAACACGCCTGCTGATTTTCCCTCTGTCCCTCCTGCAGCTTTCGTGACATCAGTTACCCTTCTCATCCCTCTTTCCCTTTCCTATTTCACACCAGGGAAGGAAGGAGAGAGGCAGGACCTCCTCCAGCATAGCTGACACAGCCGGTGCCTCCCCGGAACCCTGGAGAGCCCCAGGGCAGGCTGAGCCAGCCTTGCCCACAGCCCAGCTGCTGTGGGGCATCCCTCGCCTTGCTCAGTGTTTGGGGGAGCCCTGGCAGAGGCTGCACCCCGGGGTTGTGGGTGTGGATCCCCGCTGCCAGCGCCAGCCCCGCCGGTGCCTCCGATCTGCAGCCAAGTGACTCTGCACCCACAGCTGGCCACGGGCTGGGCCGGCAGGTTCCTGGTGCCCATCCTGCAGGTTAAATCTGGTCCCAGCCACAAATTAGACATGTCTGTTGAGTTCATCTTAAATTACAGTGCAAGGCAGCCCTTATAATTAGGAGCTTTGCTCTGGAAGCACATCCCTGCAGGAACGCCCTGTGCACACTTCCTCCTCCCGAGGGCAAATCAAGGCAGAGGGGCCCCATCCAGCCCGAGGAAGCCCTGGAGGGTCCAGCTGTGGGAACTGGTGGGAGGGAAGGTGGCATCCTATGATGCTGCCCTGCACCTCATGCTGGATTTCAGCCCAGCCCCAGTCCCAGCTCTACAAGACTGGGACAGAGGAGTGGCCAATCTGGGTTTTGTCCCAGGCTCCAGCCCTAAGCCCTCACAATGGGTCAGGCCGTGCCAGGACCCCCATCAGAGGCACCACGGTGTGCCACGGGGAGGGTGGCAGGGCTGGGTCACCTCTGTGCCTCACAGCACAGCCAGTGCCTGCTCCAGCACTGCTGCCTGGGCAGCTGTGCCAGGAATGGGTTTGGCTGCTTCCCTCTCCTGGAGCTGCCAGAGTCTGGAGCCAAGTGGCAGCTTCCCAGGTGCCCAGGCAGCTTCAGCATCTGCAGGGATAACTTGGCACTGCTGGAGTCTTTGTCCTAACAAAGGAAAAAGCCAAGCACCCAGATTAAAAATAAACAGCCTGGAGGAGGCCAGGAGCTGCCCCCCGGGCCTGAGTTGTGTGGTGGGCGAGGGGGCAGGTTGTTCCAGCTCCAGTGGGTCCCATCACAGCGGGATGAGGCCCAGCAGCACTGGGGAGGCACTGGGCTGTTCCCACACCGACCTGGCCTTTGGGTTGAAACCAGCACGGACAGAACATCTGCAGATTTTTTACTCACAGATAAAATGTCACTTTCTGGTTTGTTGTTTTTTAACCAGAATAACCTAAAACATTTCAGAAATGTGCTCCGTGGCCCAGCCCCAGATGCCTGGCAGCATCCTCCCTCCAGCAGCCACAGCCCAGCCCGCTCCTCCCCAGTGTCCCACCGTGCCGGATGCCACCGCAGCGCCGGACGTGTCCCTGGCAGTCCCCTCCTGCCCACCTAATATTTCTGTGGTCTGGCAATTGAGAGCCAAACCTCTCCCCTCTTCCCACTGGTCCTGGCGCTGCTGCCAGAGCCCCACTGGGCTCAGCACAGGGCTGGGAGCAGCCAGGCAGGAGCCCGGGCTGCTCCACCGCCTACACAGCGCTGGGGCCCTTGGTGACAGCGCTGCCACTGGTTTAATTCCATCTCCCCAGTCCTTCCCTCTGCCTGTCCCGTGCTGGGCACTCCCATTGTCCCTCCAGCCCCCAACACTGCAGGTCCCTGCTCTTCCCAGGCCTGGGAGGAACTCCCATCCTCTGCATCTTTATTCAAACTGGGGTCCAACATCACCAGGCAGCAGCCTGATGCCTCCAAGTTGTCACATCACGTGTAAACTTGGGCCACTGTCCCTCTAGAAGGTTTGTCACCTAAAACACCCACTGTGTTTTCCTGCACACTGTTTTAGTTTGTAATTGGTGCACATAAATATACATATATATACAGAAACACAGTGAGCAGGTCACTATTTAAAGCCTGGACAAGGAGGAGGACCGGAGCCAAGCCTGGATTTTAGGAATAGGACACAGGTGCAAGCCGAGGACATGGCCCCAGGCTGCTGGCCGCATGCCAGGGCCGCGGACCCATCCTCCTGAAGTGCACACGGGCTTTGGAGGAGTTTAAATAACCACTGGCAGCGCGGTGGGGCGGCCGAGCCGGCTCTGCGGAGCTGTGGGTAACGCCCTGCCCCTGGGCATCCTATGGACCCCCCTGAGGAGCACAGCAGCACCCGCAGCACCGAGCCCGGCACTGCCGAGCGTCAGCAAGGGCTGGATGCCAGGATGGAGGTGCCACGGGGGCCCCGGTTCTGCCCTCACACCTGGGCACAAAGGCAGGGCCGTGTCCGTCCCTCCTCCGCCCGCGGCTTTGCGCAAGAGAAGCCCGGGCTGTGCCGTGTGGGAAGCGGCAGAGCGAGCAGGGCTGGGCTCCAGCCCGAGCACAAACCACCTCCTGCCAGCGCAGGAGGATGCCGCGGCCCGGGGCTCTGCGCTTCCTCCCGCAGGGGACTGACTCAGCCCTTCCGAGGGCACGGCGAGCAGCAGCCTCTGCCAGCGCCTCTCTGAAGCCACCGAGCTTCCCTTCGGCCCCAGCCGGCCCCGCCGTGCCGCAAGTGACCCGGGCACGGCACCGACCCTTCCGGTGCCGGGCAGCGACGGGGGTCCCGCAGCTGCTGGAGGCAGCGATGGGGACCCCCCGTCCCCAGGCAGCTGAGAATGGAGCACAAGGAGTGGCGACGCCGGGTGCCAGAGCCGGGGTCCCAAGCGGGCTGCAGCTGACAGACAGCCCTGCCCAGCGCTCCCAGCGCTCCCAGTGCTCCCAGTGCCCGGCTGCAGCGGGGATGTACCTGCCGGGGGCTCCACCCACCGCCAGCTCGGCCGACTGGCAGGTGAAGATGCCGGGGCTTTGTCCCCGCACTATGATGTTGCCTGTGATTTATAGGTCATTTTACAGCAGCTGTAAAAAGGCTGTAAATTATAGGAGGGGCATAAATTAGCCACGGACCCCTTTACTGGCTATAAAGATCTAAGGCCCACCACAGCTGCCTTTGGAGCTGGCACCCCGGGACATTCCCGAGGACAGCCAGGGGTGTCTTCAGCCAGGCCAGTGAGGCTGTGCCGGCTTATTTAGCACAGCTCAAATAAATGGGGCCTTTTATTCCAGCAGGGCCGGAGTGTGACAGGTGGGGAGGGGCCGGGCCGATGGGGGCAGCCCGGGGGCTCCCTGCCCAGTCCAGACCTTTCCCCTTTGCTTTGCTGGGGGCAGAAGTCCCTGCACGCCCCCAGGGGCTCCTGGGGCTCCCAGGAGTGTTTGGTGGCCTCGGGCCCAAGAGGCAGAGCAGGATGGGGAACGGGGGACGGCGCCTTGGGGCTCGCAGGTGGCTCCTTCCCCCATCACTCAGCCCCGGGGTCCCTCCCCTCGTGCCACACGTCCCCTCGTGCCAGGCGTGCCCTGCATGAGCCCCCCACAGGCACCGAGCCCCCCGAATTCCTGCGCTGCCCGCGGGGCTGGCGGCAGTTGGTGCCCTGTTGTTCTGCAGTGTGACCCTGGAGCACAAACAGCTTTGCAGCTCCTCGCCTGTTAATTACATTATGTCTAACGAGCAGGATCAGGCGGAAGGGATTAAACCTTGAATCTGCTTCTGCAGTCCTGGAGCATAGGAGAGAAAAGCAGCTTTATCCATTCAAAATGGGAGTCACTTTTCACACCGGCTCCAATCCCAGAGTTAATCTCCTTAGTTTGCCCAGTGCACTGACAGCTCCACACACAGGCAGGGCAGGATGCTCCTGGCCCCAGCCCCAAAATTTTCACTACCTTATCCAGCCACGGAGTCTGCTGGATGTGCTGGTGGTGCTGGAGCTCTGACAGGGCAAGCAGGAGACTCTGCAAGCCCTGCCCCAGCACTTGGCACGCTCCAGGGACCCTTTCCGTGGCTTCTCTGCTCACCACAGGACAAAACAGCAGTTCTGGGGAATTTCTGGGAGTTGCCAGCAGCTCAGCATTCCCTGGGGCTGCAGCTGCTCACTGTACGGCAGCAGCGAGTGCCAGGTTGGGGTTAAAGTTGTCCCCAATACTTCAGGGAACCCCTTGCAAGCACTGGAGTCCTCACACACGCAGAGCACTGTGGAGCCCCCGGACCCGGGGAGCACCCCAAACCCTGCGGCCGTGCACAGGGGGAGCCCCAGGGCCAAGGGGGGACAGAGGGGGCAGGAAGGGCCACAGAGCAGGCGATGCTGCCTCTGCTCCTTCAGGCTGGGAACGGCCCCTCTGGAGGGGAGGGAGGGTTCTGCCCGGCGACTCTGTCAGCCAGAGGAGCCCCTCGGGCGGGCACCGCCCTCGGGCTCCTGGGCGAGAGATTTGCATGATTATTCAGCACGAATTTGCCCGTGGAACCGAGCCGGCGGTCACCGTGTCTGAAGCAGCGGCTCAGCCGCCGGGCTGGCACCCCCGGCAGGGCAGCAGGGTCACCCTCCTGTCGCTCAGGCTGTGTCACAGGGCACTTTGCATTCCGAGGCTGGAGCACCACCTGCCTCCCCCACGGCTACACGGGCTTAGCGACTGAGCTCCCTGGTGAATTCACAGAATCAAGGAATCGTTTAGGTTGAAAAACCCCCTTGGGATCATCAATTCCCACAGCCAACCCCACACTGCCCAGCTGTCACCCCGTGCCCCGTGCCAAATCCAAGCCTGAAGCTGCCCAGCAAAGCTCTCCCTGCACCTCGGCATCTCTGGGAACAGCAGGGAAAGCCTCTGCCCCCGGCTGGGCGCGGGGCTTGGCTCCACCACAGCGCCCAGCCTCGGTGGCAGCTGGTGACATTTCCAGCAGGGGACACGGCTGCCGGGAGGGTGACAGCCACGGGTCTGCCCCAGGCAGTGCCATCAGCTGTGCTCAGCTCCGTGGCACCGTCCCCTGGAGCTGCAGCGCGGGGAAGGGTGGGCACAGCCACCAACCCCCAGCCCAGAGCACAGCTGTGAGGCGGCAGCAGTAAATCTGGGCTCGTTGCTGGAGACCCCAAGGAGAGCATCTGCAGCTTGTTTTCAGCATGAACTCCTGTAAAAAGGGCACCGTGTCTATAAATCCATCACGGGGAAGCTTCCTGGAAGCCCAGTTTGGCTTCTGTTGCTCTCATTCCCCATGCTCAGAGCCCCTAGGGCTGCAGTGCAGAGGCTGGGAAAGGCTGGGAATGCTGCAGGGGTTTTGCATCCCATCTCTGGGTCCTGCAGTCACCTCTCAGTGCTCAGAGCAGTAAGGGGAGCTCCCAGCTTTGGGCACCAAACCCCCCTGCAAGAGCTCCCTGTGAGCCAGGAACCTCTGCCAGGGCCATCCTCTGAGCCAGGTTGTGCTCTGTGTCCTCTAGCATCAGCTAAAACAGGCTCTGATGCCTCCACAGCTCCGGAGCCAAGACAAGGGTGAAATAAGTCAAACGTTGGCAGGTGGAAGTACCAGAGGATGCTCCTCCCCGGCAAATTAAGCCCAAATGAATTAATCAATGAGTCAAATTTTAAAAGCTTTTATGCACTTGTGCAGCTCTTGCTCTATATATACACCAGTCACCTGCTCCAGAACTGCTGGTCAGGATAAGAGCCTGGGGAGAGCTGGTGACTGAGTCACCTTTACCTGGAAGTGCCCTGCAGTGATTCTTTTCCTGGCACTGAGTCCCACCCCCTGCCCACCTGGGGATGCAGCAGGGAATTGGCTGTTAGAGAATAAGGGAAAGGGCAAGAGGATCCCAGCAGTCCTGGAGGGTGAGAGGAGCCATTTACAATCTGGAGGGGTGAGAGAGTTTAGGGTCTGTCTGTGGTTTCCTTTGCCTTCCTCCTCCTCCTGTTTCCAGCGTGTGGGAGGCATCTCCATCCGGCCTGGCCAGCAGCATCAGGCTCATGTGGGTTTGGCAGAGCAAGCGGGCACAGCTCTCTGCCCTGCTCTATAAATACTGTGGCTTCTCCAGGGCTGTCTAGACAGGAAACAGCCTGAGAACTGGGAGAAAACTCCTTGAGTTAAAGGGGACTGGGACTGTGCTGGGAGCCCAGGGAAAACTGCCTGCTCTCTTCCAAATCTGGGGGATCCAAGGCTCTGGTGGAGGAAGATGGGGAGGCAGCACAGTCTGCCATGCAGCCACAACCACCCTGCTCTGCTCTGCTCTGCTCTGCTCTGCTCTGCTCTGCTCTGCTCTGCTCTGCAGGACGTTGCCCATCCTGTCCCCTCTCTGCTTCCCATCCTTATGAAACCATTGCAGAGCAGCCCTAGGAATGGGATCCACTGGATCCCTCGTCCATCAGGGCCTGGGCAGGGCACAGGGACCCAACTGCTTCCAGGCTAAAGCAGGCTAAACCTGCTTGAGTTTGTTTTGCATTGCTTTCACTTTATACTCTTGGAGGGGAAAGTCCTCATCCTGATTGTTTTGTCCCCAGCTGTGGCTTTTTTCCCTGTAAACATCCAAGTAGTACTTGAAAGAAAAAAAAAGCTCCAGTTAGTGGAGAAGGAATCATGGCCCGTGGGTAATGACACATAATGACAGCCCTTCTCCCACTGGAAGGAGCTGCTGTTGGGCTTCCAAATGACAGCGTGCAGAAAATGCCATTAGCAGATTATCCAACTGAAGAATCTTCACAGTAACAAGAAGGTGAAATGCATCTGGCCTTGAGAGGAAGAGCTGCCAGCACCATCCTCAGCCCAGTCCCACACAGGACTGGGAGAGGCAAATCCCATGTCCATAGAGATCTCTGCACCAGCCCAGGCTGTTCTTCCCCTGGACACTCACAGGGACCCCACCAGGGCCAGGGACCAGTCCCCACGTCCCCAGTTCCCAGCAGAGGGAGGGACAATGTGTGGGTGCTGCGGCTGCTGCTGGAGGGGTGCGATAAGGAGATAGAGTCCTCATCTGAGGAGAACCCCCACGTGATTTGTCTCGTGCCTGTATCGCTACAAAGGCTGTAAATTACTGACATTTCTTATCTGGAGTGTCCTCCCCCTGTGAAGACGAGATAACAGCCTGAGGAGGTGGCTGTTGTTGCTCTGATGGACTTCAGCACCTTTATCTGCCCCTGGAGATCTTTTGGGGCCAATCCAAAGATAGCAGGAGGATTTCTCAGGGTGGAGAGCCCAGGGGACAGGATGGGCAGTGTCCTGGCCCTGCCCTGGCTCTAGAGACAGTCGCTGTCCCGGGCAGCCATGGGGGTGTCCTGATGTCACCAGGGCAGCTGAGCAGCCTCTGGCCACCTGGGAGCCCATCCTTCCTCCAGGCAGCAATGCCAGGGATGCGCTGCTCCATCCCCAGCTCTCTGAACCTGTCTGGGTGTGTGGGCACTTCCACGGAGCCCGAGAAGCCTTGGCATGTATCGAGCATCAGGGCAAACTGATGGGAAGAGCTGGAGGTCCCCTGGGAGAGCTTATTAAACATCCCAGCCCTGCGAGCAAGCCTGGAACAGAACGACATTCACACAGCAGCTCAGCCTCAGTGCCAGAGGGGCAATGTCAAACAAACATAATTAATTTCCCTCTGCAAATCAATTGGGGGCAGAAGTCAAGCTCTCCCAGCACAGGAGATGCACTGCAGTAGATAATCATCCTGCACGATGAGGATGATCCCTGCAGCACTTCCAAGGGCACCTGCTCACCTCCCAGCAAATCAGAGCCTCCCCTTGGCACCCTTGGGATCTCTTGTGCTCTCCGGATGGACCATCAGTGAGTAGCTGCACTGCCCAGGGCAGGGAGCTGAGCCCAGCAGGACTCTTGGGCAGCAGCTTCTGGAAGGGATGGCTCAGCCCCTTATCTGGCACTGTGGGGAAGGCTTCATCTTTGTGCCAGGAGCGCCTGCGGGGATTCAGAGCCCTGAGCATCCCATGTCCCCCCTGCCTGGGGAGCAGGTGGGTGCCTGTCCTGGGCAGACACCAGTCTGGGGACATGCTGTGGTGCTGGCCTGGCTGCAAGCACTGCTGTGGAATTGCCTGCCTTGACTGCTGTCTGCACAGAATGAAATATCATGTGATGTCTTAATGAGCCCCTCGGCATGTGACAATTGCAGGGGAGCAGAGCTCCTGCCTGGCTGGAGGGGCTGGTCCCAATGCTGGCTCTCAGTGTGAGGAGCAGCTCGAGCTGCCCTGTCCCAAGCAGAGGCTGCCAGGACTCTCAGCACTGTGATGAGACTGAGAGCTTTTATCAGTGATTTAAAATGAGATACCACACTAATGCCAAGGAAACGGCAAAAGCAGCTGGTCTGGGAGCTCTGAAGGCAAGGTTGGGTGTCACCTGTGCTCTCCCTGGCTGAGCTTGCTTGTTCAGCTCCTGCCAGGTCTCCTAAAGCTGCAGCTGTGGGTGACCCAGTCACTTCTGGTCCTGGAACAGGTCCTCACCTCCACGAAGAGGACCATGAAGATGTTTGACCTCCATGAAGATGTTTGGGCAGTTTGGCAGGCAGGGGCTCCTAAGACGTGTGTTTCCCAGAGGGACAGCCAAGTAGTGGCAGGTGAGGGAGGTTATGGTGCTGAGGTGAAACCAAGAAGAGAAGAAGCCAGTTTGGGTCCAAAAGTCTTGGTGAGACGGTGACCTGTGAGGGGGACTCGAGTTCTCTCAGAGTTGGCATCAGCAAACCCCACCCCTGCATCCCACTGCCGAGCTGCTGCCCTTGTGTGCCAGCTCTCTGTCTGGGACTCAGACATTCCAGATGATGGGAAGTGGGTTGCCAAGGCTGGGGAGCACCCCTGGAACCCCTGCAGGGTGCAGAGCAAACCCTTCAGCCCGGCTGTGGGGGGAGAGCGGGAAAGGACAAGAGCCGTGCCCCGGGGATTGGGACAGAGGGTGGCACGGGCACAGCCAGCCCTGGGCGCTGCCTCCCATCTGGGGACAAACAAGAGCGTCCTGCCTGGGCCCCGGGACGGGCTGCGTCCCTGCGAGCACGAGCACACACGTGCACGCTCGGCTTCGCCCCGCGGGGCCGGGGCACGTCCCACACGTGTGTGCTCTGCCGGGCCGGCCCGGCAGCTGCCTGCCAGCAGCCCCGCACCCTGATGTGCTCCAGCCCTTTCAGGGAGAGATGGAGCTGACAAAGTCTTTGTCAGTCAGATCTGTCAGGGAAAGCTCTTTGTTCTTCAGCATTTGCTCTTGCCTCCCCCTCTCCAAACCTAAACTAGATGCATCTGCTTTTGTTTTCTAAATGCAGAATTAGGGGCTGAAAGGAGCCCCTTTGTAGGGGGGAGGAGGGGAGAGCAGCAGATCTTTCACGGGGAAGGCAAGGTCAGGGGGGAGCCGCTCTATTGTGCAGGGCCTCTCCTCTGCCGGCTCAGCCCTTTCTGTGCCCCCTCTTCACAGTCCGGTTCCCACTGGAAGCGCTCCGGGGCCGTGGGGAAGGCAGCCCGGCAGGACGGGCTCTCCCAGCGCCGGGGCTGGGTCAGCTTCGCCTCTGGGGGATTCTGCTGCTTCCGATGCCGCAGCTGGGGGCCGGCATGTGGAGGCAGCACATGAGGAGGAGGATGAAGGCCACCCCACGGCCTTGGGCTGGCAAGTGGAGGCGGGCAGTCTGACAGAGCTGGAGGGGCTGCATGTGTGCACACGTGCATGTGGCTCCACGCAGGGATGCAGCTGGGACGTGCATGCTCCTGTGGGAGGGCAGGGGTGGGTGCACGCCAACAGGTACAGCCCCTTTTGTGGGTTTGTGGGAGGAAGGGGGGTCTGCAAGAGCCTGGGCAAGCTGTGGGATCTGGGAGCCATGTCCCAGGGAAGCTGCCCCCCAAATGCCTTTGTTCCTCCTCAGCCAAGACAAAATCCTCAGCCAGGACTAAACTCTCCAGGCTCCGGCCTCACAAGCCTCGAAATCACCAATGCAAATGTGTTTGTGGGAGAGCCCTGCACATCACACGCCTCCTGCCCTGGCCCAGGAGAAAGGCAGGGGCCCAGCACGGGCTGCTGATGCCAAGGAGCTGCCCCAGCCCCTGCACATCCCTGAAAGTGCCAGCAGTGAGCTCCAGCTTGTTCCAGTCTCTGCTGCTCCTCAGTTGCTGCCATGCCCCTTGCAGACCCCCACCTGCTCCAGGAGTCTTTCCTCTCCCTTGCACAACTTATGCCACCAGATGGTGACAGCTCATGGTCACTTCTGTGCTGAGCCCCGACATGATGCTGAGGCCAAGGATGCAGCCAGATCCTTGAGCCTCCTGGGATCAGGATGTTTTCCCCACTTTCTGCCATTTCCAAGCACCTTCATTGATAAAGGCCCAAGAACTCGTGTCCTGTTGATGCAATCATGCAGAAAAGCATGCCAAAGGACCAGCAGCCACAGAGGTGCTGCCTGTCCATCATGAGGGTTATGGGGCAGCCCTGTGAGGTCTGTTTGAGAGCCAGCACAGCCCAGTGGGAGTCATGGACAGCAGGGCCCACCAGGTGTGGGCTCCCCAGCAGCCTTGGCAGCTCCAGCCCAAAGCTCCTGGCTGTTGGGCAGTGAGGGGGGCAGGGCTGGGGAGGGTGACTGTACCCTAAGTGTACATTGGGTCAGCTGTGCCTGTTAGGGCTGGGGCTGGCTCTGCCATCATTGAAGTGCTCCCCATCTCCAGCTTGCTGGGAGAACATCCCAGCAGGTGTGTTACCTTCCCCCCTTCTCCCTGTCCACAAATCTGTCAATTCTGAGAAGGAAATATTCCGTAGGTCTTGGCATGGGGAGCTGAACGGTTGCCTGAAGCAGGAGGAGGCTGCTCCTGGGGATGGATGCCCAGCATTTGGTTCAAATCTAACACCAGTGACTGACAGGGCTAATTCAGCCTGTCCTCTTCCCTCTCATAACTTAATCACTTACACATTGCCTCTTTCCCTGCTGACTGGAGATGTCTTCATCCTGGGATGCCCTGACTCGGGCTCAGGACTGCTCCCACAGTGCTTCCTGCATGGAGTCTGAACAGCCTGCAGCACCCATGTTACCCTGAGCCAGGCCAGCTGTGGGGGAGCTCGTCTGAGTGCCCAAACTGGGGCTCTGTGAGCTGGGCTTCCATCCTGGGGAGTACAGCAGTCAGGCTGGGCTCACTGGTGTGACAATATCCCTCTGTGCCCTTTGGCTTGGGGTCTGAGGGTGGTCCCAGCTGAGACTAAGAAAAAGTGCACGTGGAGAGTTTTGGGGAGCTCTGTGTTAGAGCTGCCATGCTCCTGCTCCAAACCTCAGTGAGAACAGTTGGGAAGGGAAGGGATGCAGCACTGGCACCTCCTGGGAAGGTCTTGGGGCTGATGACTTGGGACCCTTTAAACATCTGCCCTGGCCCTGGCTCTGCAGAGGAGCTGGCTGGGAGCTCCAGGCTGCCCAGAGTTCTGTCCACACTGCTGCCTTCCCCCACTGCCCCATCCTGCTGCCCCCAGACCAGGTGTGGCACAGCGATAACGGGGGGAGGGGGGGCAGGCGGTCCCCTGTACCCACCGGGCCTGAGGCTTCCCCGGTGCCGGCAAGAGCAACAGGGCAAGAAGAGCGGAGGGGAGCATCACGGCCGGCAGCCCTGCGCTGCCCCGAGCGCAGCCTGCGCTGCCTTCGGGGCGATCACCGCCCGCAAAACCCCGGGGGGGCGCCTGGAATCCCCCTGCCGGGAGGCCACCAGGGTCTCCGGGGTGGGCGGGCGGTCCGGCTGTGACTACAAGCCCCATCAGGCCGCTGAGGAGGAGGAGGAAGGCGGAGGAGGAGTCGCGGCTGTCGGCGGGGCGGTGCGGGAGCGGCTTAGTTCGGCGGCGGCGGGCGCTCGGCGGGACGCGGCGGGCGGGCAGCGGCAGCGGCGGCGTCGGGGCGGCCGCGCCT
>VZUI01033767.1:0-23660 GCA_013401135.1 Cettia cetti
TACCAATCAAATTGGCCTCTGACATTCTGTATAAAGAGGAGCTCATCCCACAATAAAGGGAGAACCCACTGACCACTTTCTAAAGGAGCCTGCATCTCTTCTGTTCATGTCCGTGGCGACCCTGGACCTTCCCATGAGGAACTAGACTGCTGCTCCCAGCACCTTATTTGAAGCTTAGTCAAGAGGGTTGGAAGAGATGTTCAGAATTTAGCCTAATCCAGTACAACATTTGAATACATTTTCTACTTAAATTAACCTGCATAAAATGAGTTTGCATGACAGCTTGTCAAGCTAGCTCACCTCTTGCAAATCAGATCTGTTATCTTCCTATGGCTTGGTCTCCTCTCAGTGAGATCTACCACATGGCCTCCACAGACATGGATGTGTGTGCTTTGAATAGTTTAGGGACCTGGATCATAATTGCTGTCAAGGTCCATCAGTCACAGAAGAAAGATTTCCTCTTGGCCTGCTTCTCTGTACTTATGTGCTTGATACAAGATAGGCAGGGCAGAGTTCCTCTGTCCACGAGGTGAAGCAGCTCCCTATGCACCAAGTCAATAGGAACAGATCTGCCTTTGTAGGTGTGCAAGCCTGTGGGATTTCACCCGAGGTACAAGAGCAGCTGCCAGGTCTCCGTATGGCTTCTCTCATTCCTGTCTTGTGATGCCAGACCCTTGGTAGATGGTGCCCCAGTGCTTGTGGCTCTGACTCCAGCACTGCAGAAGAGCAGCCCGGGAGGGACAGTAAGAGATCTGGCAACACTTCACTGACATTAATCCTTGGAAAGTTTGCCCCCTGAAAGACTGGTTTTTAATAGCCAGTTGCATTTCCCACCAGCTTCTTTTCATAAGGAAAATGTCAGCAGACTGCAACGTGCCGAGATTTTCCAGCAGGGAGCAGCATTTATTCATTTGTGGAGGAGAACCTCCAGCCTCAAAAGGACCGAGAACTCGAAGCTGAAATACAGACTCAGAAATCCTTTGCTTAATGTTTGCAGATGGATGGACAACCAGCAGTGTAAGGGATGAAACTGGAAGTGCAGGTTAAACATTTGGCACAAGGCCTCACTCATCCTCTTCATCTGTCTGATGCCTTTGCAAGCACAGCTTGGTATTTAGGACTAGGGAAGTTGGAGGCTCAGAGACAGTGCCAGGAGATGAGCTGGATCAAAACATTCCCATTTAAGGAAAAAATTTTCATATCAATACTATCAGGACCCTAAAAATATAGCATATTTTTGTATATATAGCACCTAGGCTACTGTCTGTTTTGAAGGCTTTCAGTTTTAAAATTTCTTACCATGATATGTTAGCAATTTCAAATCCACAGTCTCAGAATGTCACAGCTTTGAAATCAGCCTTCCACAGAGATAGTCAGACTGCAAACAAGTAAAACAGAGAATATTTTAATACTTGAAAACTAGTAAAAATCCTGTTGACTACCTCAGCAAATTTCTATTAAAAATAATTTTATAAAAACCATGTACCTCACTGACAGCAGTTGTGTTATTGCTGGAATTCTTCCTGCCTATCCTTATGCTCAGCTCGGCACAGCAGCCTCCTGCTGCTGTCCCCTGAGATCAGCTGTGTCCCAGTGGTGCAGTCACAGAGTGGGGGAATCCCTCCATGCAGAGTTAGGTAACTACTGCAGTCTGTAGCCAATACCGAAATGGATTTTAAACCTCAGGCTAGATTACAAGAGAGATAGAACACCATGTGCTTGTGAGATTCTCTTCAGGATCCTGGGGCTCTCAGGGAGTGCCACTGGCACCTCAGGCTTTCAACCCCTGAGTTAAAATGACAGCAAGTTTCATCCTACCTCTAGCTAAAATGTTATATAACTTTCTAGTACCTTGGCCTTCCCTGCAGTCAGAATGCACATAGTCACAAAACTTAATTTTTATAGACACACTTTTTTTTAATCACACTTTTTTCTCTTCAAATTGGGGCTAATGGTTTGTTTTAATAAGATTGTTATGAACATTCAGTTGTCTTAAGTATGTATTCGCTTGTCTTTATTTGCCTAGATTAATTTTTTTAAGTATAAGATTACTTTGTCTAAATTTAACTTTACATGTCCTAGATTCATAAGGTTTGGTTCTAAGATAATAGCAACATTCTTGTAATTTTTTTTTTTTTTTTGCTCCTCAAAGTACTTTATCCTTTTAGCAGTAATTCCAGATTAATGTAGCTTTGTTCACTGGCATAGCTTATGACATTTTAGAATAATTAAACTGCATATATGTTCTTTGTATGAGAAGCCCAAAGCCAGAACCCAACAGTGTATTTTGACTAGTTGAAAACTAGTAGACTTAGTATTAAATTCCTTTTATAGTTCAACTTTGAGAGGTAGATCTGTTGGTACAGGAGATTCTCCAAAAAATCATCAGCCAATACTTCTTAAATGGCAGCAACTCTGCAACACTGGTATTATGAGGTTACCTTGGTAAATCTCTCTTTTAATTTGTAATGTGGAAAACATGTACAAGTACCTGAATTAACTGAGAGGCCTGTAGGAGGCTAGCATGTGGCTTGAAAGTGGGTGGGAGCAAGAGGCACATCTGTGACAAATGGGGGAATAATCATTCTGGTGGATGCCAAGTCCAGCCCAGTGCCTTGACTCCATCAGTCACAGATGGAGATTTTGCAGATTTCTGAGGAAGAGCATAGGAGCAGCACAAGGATCTAGTTTCACATGCTCAAACATTCTCACAGCCTTCAGCATCTGATAGCTGGGGACCTTTCTGAGGAAGAGTCGCTGTGTCTATATCTTCAAAAAAATTTTTTTTTTCTTGAATAATAGATCCAGCTTCTCCTTGAACTCATGGGAAATACATTCTTAGTCTCTAGCAGCAAGGACTTCCCCAGCTCCCTCACACCCTGAGCAATGAGCTGGCACCCTTTGTCCTGGACCCTTTACACGCTAGCCTCATTTGATAGCTCCTACAATCACACCAGGAGAGGAGTCAAAATGTATCCACCTACTACTGCTCTTGATAGCTCCCCACCACTCTGTGGTCTCCTTAGTATGCTGAAGACACTTAGCTGATCCTTCATAGGCGTCCCTCCTGGCCATGACCGGACACTAAGAAAAGGATAGCCAAGGACACTGACCTTCCTCAGTGAAGCCCTCGGGCCTGTGACCATGACCAGCCCCTATGGATCTGCCTGCCATGCAAGAGTCAAGCCAACAGCCTTGAGGAACCTTGGGAGCCCCACTGCCCAAGCTGCACAAAACTTTCTTTGCTTGCAGCGCATGCTGCCGTGTGGTGTGGTAATGGCTGATCTCGATTTGAGTAAACCACAGCCTAGCCACAGCAGCACAGGGCTCAGCAGAGGGTAATTTACTCTGCCTCTTAGCAGGGATCCTTAAAGAGTCATGACAGGTCCAAGTAATCTGTCAAAGAGCGGCCTGAGCAGCCAGCAGTCTCTGGATGCTAATCCCTCATGAACAATAGACTCATTATATGCAAATTAACAGGAGAAGTGGTGATTGGCCACTGTATCTGCCTGCACAACTGCTCCATTTCAAAGGAAACTTTAAATACCCTGAAATCTATAAGCTGAAAAAATTTAAATTACCACATTCTTCATCTTTTTTAAAAAAACAACCTGGTTTCTTCAGACAGCCTGTGCAGGGATCCAGTGAATGCTGATGACATTGCATTCTGGACATAGTGCTCAGTGACTGAAATCCATGGGGAAAACAATAACAAGAAATCAGTGCAGACACTGAATTTCTTGAACAGCTCTGTTTTTGATTAATTTTACTTCCCTATTCCATTACAAATTTACTTGTTTAATATCAGAAAATCCATCTGAATCCAGGGAGTGAGTTGAATATTTGTGGAAAAGATACATGGGTGGTTTTCTACATCACTGGTTTCTTACTGAGGAGTCAAAGCTGAGCCTGAGAAGCAGGACAGCAACTAGACACTGTCTGACAAACCAGAGCAGGTTCCCACCTTGGTTGGAAGTTAAACAGCTCTGTGGTCAACTGCTTACTGCTTTCTCCAGCTGATATTTGATTGTGGGAAGGTTATGAGTTTTCTGATGCCAGCAAAGCTGATCTTAATTAAAATATTCCATTGGAAATGTTTCATAAGATAGGAATACAAGACTGACGCCAGTCTGTCACAATTCACTAGACTGCCTGAAATCTGGAATTGGCCTGGCAGGTAGCCACACTGAAGCCAAAGAGAGTCCTGCACAGAAAGCTTGTCTTCTAGATGGGTGGTTTTCTCTATTTTTCTATTTTTTTAAAGTACACCATGTCAAATGTGTTTATAATGCTTTAATGTAGATAAGGAATGAGTTGGGTTTTTATGTCCCTGTTTAGGTCATGACAACAATTAGGCTAAGTAAATACAAACCTCCATAGATGCAGAAATTGATATAGCATTTTTAAAAAATCAGGTTTATAGGGATCGTAGAATCATAGAGCTGTTAATGTTGGAAAAGACCCATAAGATCTTTAGGTCCAACTGCTAACCCTTGATGTTCAATGCTAAAATATGTCCCCAGGTCCACTTCCACATCTTTTAAACACTTCTAGGGGTGGTGATTCCACCACTTCTCTGGGCAACCTATTCAAATGCCTGCCATTCCTTTCAATGAAGAATTTTTTTCTGATATCCAGTCCAAATCTCCCTTGGCACAGTTTGAGGCCATTTCCTCTGATCTTGCTGCTCATTACTTGGGAGAAGAGACGGACCCCCACCTTGCTACAACCTCCTTTCCAGAAGTTGTGGAGAGTGAGAAACTCTATCCTGAGCCTTCTTTTCTCCAGGCTAAACACCCCCAGCTCCCTCTGGTGCTTGTGCTACAGACCCTTCCCCAGCTTTGTTGTCCTTCTCTGGACATGCTCCCACACCTCAGTGTCTTTCTTGTAGTGAAGTGCCCAGAACTGAGTGCAGGATTCAACGTGTAACCAAGAAGTCAGGGATGGATTGAGCTACCCAAATATTCACATCTATTAATGAAATTTTCAGTGAGAGCTTGACAGAAATTGACTCTCCAATTGACCTCTCTCCTTAACAGCTCAAAAATCCCATTCCCATTTTCAGCTGCACTTTGAGACCTAGAGGCTGCACTTCTCCCTAGAAGTTACCTGGCTGCTCCTTTAGGCTCTCTGTCCTACATCAGACACTTTCTTAATTGGTACCTTTTGATAACATAAATAATTGTTTTAAACAAACAAACAAACAAACAAACATGCAAACAAAAACTAACAAACCAACCAAACATTTTTCACATCCCTCTTCCCTGTGGAAAAAATCTACATTATTGCAAGGTTCAAGGTGGTTGAATGATCCCCATAAACCTGATTTTAAAAAGTGCTATATCAATTTCTGCATCTATGGAGGTTTGTATTTACTTAACCTAAATGTTGTCATGACCTAAATGGGGACATAAAAACCCAACTCGTTCCTTATCTACATTAAAGCACCATAAGCACATTTGACATGGTGTACTTTAAAAAAATAGAAAAATAGAGAAAACCACCCATCTAGAAGACAAGCTTTCTGTGCAGGACTCTGGCTTCAGTGTGGCTACCTGCCAGGCCGATTCCAGATTTCAGGCAGTCTAGTGAATTGTGACTGTAGCAGATGTACACATTCACAAATAAAATTCTCACCTGTGTTCCAGTTCTGTTCCCATTTTTGAAGGATTTTTCCTATGAAAGCACTCAGCACATGGGACCTCAAGCACCAATGCTGTTGCATCAGTGATAATCATACCATACAGCACGTAGAACATTTTGCAGGCTTTTCCTATTTAAGACTGATATTAAACAATTATTTCAGCTGTACACATAAGATAGAGGAACATGACTCAGCCTACATAAAAAAATACTTTGTACTTATATTATGCTCTCCTTCCAAGGATTTTAGTGTGCTTTCCAAAGGAATTCATTTAGCTTTACGATATCACTGGGTGTTTACTGAAGAAACAATTTCACCACATTCCCAACAGAAGTGTTGGCAAAGAGGTCATGGGACCAATTTTCAGATGTTTTCAGTGCAGTAATGTGCATGCACAATGCAAGCATATGGTTGAAAACAATTCTTAATTTCTCTAACTACATGTGGAGATGACCAAGCACATGAACAGTCACTTTAATCCATATCCAGCTGTTATTTGGCCAAAATATGCATTAAAAATGTATGTATATTTGTAACCCCTAAAGTCAAGAACTTCAGGCTTTAAGGTCATGAAGGAATTCTGTAGGTTCATTTGATGCAGCCTTGCAAAGATCTTCAATGACTCTGCCTGTTTTACTGCCAAAATATGCTTATTTTTCACCAAACCTGTATGTGTTTGGTGAACTACTGAAGCAAGCCTTTAACACAGATCTTTGGTGACACTGCTACTGTCAAGTGCAGCAAGGATCTTTGTGAAATGCAGGAAGCACATGCATTTAGATCTGCCACACTCTAGTAGAGACATCTGAAATTCAGGAAAGAATGAGCTAAAAGGACAGATACCTTTTTATTTTGCAAAGTATCACAGCAGAAAATATTTTCCATAATGCAAAAAGCTTTCTTTTTCTTTTTCTTTTTTTTTTTATGGTCTTTGAGTAATTTCCCATTTAAAATTCCTTTTCTTCCCTCCACAGGCCACCATCCCCAAAAGTATCATATTCATCCTTCTTCTGACTGGATTTTTGAATGATTGTTTTGGAGTCTGGCTCTATCCCCCTGGAGTCTCATATCTAGGGATCAGCAAACTGGCTCATATAACTTATAAACTGGCCTGAACCATAATTCAACACTATGGAAATGTTTTGAGGATAAAAAAAAATCAGCGTACTTTTCCCCTTCATACACCTCTCTACCACCACCTCCTAGAATTAGCTGGATGCCAAATGAGGGTTACTTGCTGCCTCAGGAGTTTGGATACAGTTTTGAAAGACCCATTGGTTAAAAAAAAAATCTGTTTTCTTGAGTCCTTGTTTCTTCAGCAAATTCATGGGGTTTTCCTCCTTTTTTTTTTCTTTCATTCAGTTGTGCAATAATACCTGTGTTTGAAATCATATGGGGGGACAATTGGAAGAGGACATTCAAAAAGGAATAGGAAACCCAAAGAAATTAATTTTAAAAGAACTCTGTATTTTGTTACGACTTCCAAGTCCACCCCTCATCCCCAGAAAAACCCAACAGAACAAATTCCCCTGCATTCTTGAAGTGTTCACTCTGTCTTTTATCTCTCATCTCTATCAGATGAGAAGTTTTGTGTGTTTTTCTGCTGTCCCCTGTTGCAAACATGTAAAAGTATGCAGTCCGCTACACTTTTATTGAGAGAGTGCCTATAAGTAAATCTCATCCACAGACTTTCTTTATACATCCTCTATTTTCACCTTCACATCAGGTGAATCTAAGCTGACGCACTTCCACACCTCTGGGAAGACAGGGGTGCCTCACAGAATAAATGTCTGAGGTTTGCCACAGTGCCACTTCCTTTGCTTGATTTAACATGAATCTAATCTACTTTGCTCAATCCTTTAGAGGAAGACTGTGTAAACACAGGCTCCTTCTCTGAAGCTGAATGGAAGTAGTGGAGAATCAGCAGAGGAGTTTTGTGGGGCATATGAGTTCAGAAAAGATGAGGTGGCCTTTCATTTGTATTAGTTATATTCCAGTTAGCAATGACTCTACTAAATTTTTCTCATTATTCTGTGTATAGGTTCTTTTCATGATCCAGTGCTGTTTCATTAACAAAGAACATTTGTAGACACAGTTTCATCAAAACAAAAAGAAATTACTGTAAGTTATGAGCTTTCTCTTAAAGGGGCAAGAGTTTTGCCTTTGATTTTGGTTCTCAGCTAACAGAGCACTTTAAATGTCTGCTAGCACAATGGGGTTTTTTCCTTCTAATAGAAGTGTGTCCATTTTCTTCTTAGATTGTGTACAGCAAATTGACAAGGCTTATTTGGAATGTATAGCCAGGTGGATGTGGTGTTTAAATAACAGATGTTCCAATAGTGAACTAGGCATCCAAAGGGGTAAGATCAAAACCCGCTTGTCAACTAGAACTCATTTTAAACGTGGTAGCTGGATAAAATGTAACCCTGCTGACTGTCTTTCTCTGGCCCTGGCTTTACAATCTTATTAAAGCCTGAGGGAAAAAAAAAAATCAATTGATGCCCAATGTCTACAAATGATTAAGACATCTCTCCTGCTGCAACTGTTCATCTAACTGAACACTTCTGCCATCATGCTCATCAGCTCTGTGCCAGTGCTTTCCTTTCTGTCCCATCTGCCCCTACAGCACCTGCTCAGAGAAGGCACTTGGCAACACTTTGAAATCTATAGAAATTGGCCAAAACTATTGGGCGTGACCTTGCCAGCAGCTACCAGGCTAATAAGAACATTGTGCACCTAAATGGCTGCACTAATACTGGCAACCTTTTTCCAAGGGTGCAGGTCCAGGATTGGGACCTACTGAATATTCATTTGATGTGACCATTTTAGAATTATCTCATCACCACTTGTAAGTGAAGCATCTTTCTCATATCATGAAATGCCCTGCTTGGTTTTAACTTTGATACTTGAGGAAAAATACAGAAATTCACATATTTAATATAACAACTGAAGTGTTTTTCAGAGAAACTTAGACAGTGTTAATTCAATTAATCTGAAACTAACTCAAATTGTTGAACATCATTGTCCACAATGGTAGACCTTCTAGGATCTTCCTTTAAAAGCATTTTTATCTCCATGAAGACTTAATGTGAAAAGCTAAATTAAATATTCCTCCAGCAGTTTACAAACCCTAATCCAATTCCCACTGAAGTTAACAGAGCCATTTCAATTACTCTTCCAGTAGGAACAATTTATTATGACAGTGTCTCAGTCTTCATTGACCCTGTTTAATTTATCTTCAGCAACTCCCACTCTGTGAAAGTACTACTGAACCAATTTCCCTCTCTTCACCTTTTTTTATCTATTTCATGATTTCTTCTCCTTAAAACTGTTTCATACTGGCCTTTTCTGCATCCCAACAGTCGATTCCATCTCAGTTCGCCAAGACATAATCCTAAAGTTGATTAGATTTTCAGTCCTCCCAGATCTCCTTCACCCAGAATTTGAAGTCTGCTATAGTCTGCAAGGCAAATATTAGGATTTTAAGTTGCTGGGAAATGAACTAGAAATATGCATGCAGTCTGGGATTACTGGAACACTGGGAGCTTTTTTTTCTCTTGCATATTTGCTTTATGGATGGCAGAAATAATGTAAAAGCCAAAGATGTAATTCACACCTTGAAAAGCAGCAGCCTCTGCCAAACATTTTTATTGACAGTATCACTAGGAAAATTACTGGAGGTGCGGGATGTGAGGAAAGAAGAGGTACTATATTTCTTGACTGACGAATGGTATTGTTCAATTTGAAATTAACAAAGGACTACCAAAGAAAACGCTTTATCATGATGACTTAGTAATCACCTAAACATCCTGGTGAATTAGGTGTAACAAATGACACTCAGCTCTAACTCAGCTACAAAGTGGAGGGAGTTATAGTGGCTAGAACCCTATTATGACCAAGACTATTATGAACCCTATTATGACTAAGAATTTTAAATTCTCAAAGACCTCAGTAAACAACTGATAGTCTTGGAGTTGCCCATAAATATGCTTCAATCATGTCATGGATATCACTCAGTATAATGATCTGCTGTGCAGAAGCACTGTGCTTACTCTGAGAACACTGCAGGTTCGCACTCATAATTAAAGTGTTCCTGCTGAAGATTTTTACAGAGGCCACAGTGATAGGTATAACAGCACTGCCAGTCTCTGTGTGGTGGTTTGAGAACAGCTGTCAGGAGTCAAATGAAAGATCTGGTGGCCAAACTCTGTCAACAGCCAGTAATGGAGGCCAAGAGAAGAATCCAAGGGCAGGTCAAGCATATAGTGATGATTCCCCAGCCTCCCCTTCCAGCCTACAGCACTCTGCAGCTCAGCAACCTCCTTTCCAGAAGAGGGATCTATGTGTTAAATAGTCCTTGTGGGATTTCTTTCCTTTTCCCACAAGTTTGGCTACTCAAGTTAGAAGCTACGTAAACCTTTTGGCATCCACCACTGACACAGAACTGTGTGTTCCACAGCTTCTCTAGAAAGGGAAAAAAATCTCATCTTCTCCTTAATTGAAACTATCACTCAGTCATTTAACTTGATGTTTTCTACTTGTAATGTGGAGAGGCAGTGAGCAGCCATTTCCTGCTTACTTTAGTCATTGCTTTGCAGACATACATCCTATCTACGCTCATTGATCTCTTTTCCAAGCTGATGAGTCCTAGACCATTTGTTCCTGGTGTTAAAGCTTTTCCACACATTTGATCATGATTGCTGCCCTCCTGTGATTCTTTATTTTTAATATCATATCCTCTTGAGATGGGACGTCTGAACTACATTGACTCCTCTATAGATGTATTGTGCACTTAAACTGTACAAAAATTTTGATTTTTCTTGTTCTTCATTTCCTTAAATTTTATTTGGTTTTGACAGCACTCAGGCTATGGAACGCTTGCCTTTAGTTGGAGCCTTGCTATTTTTATAGCAACACTAAATGATGATGCATTTTCAATAATTTTATTTATTTTGACTAATCGGCATTAAAATAATAGTTAAAAATTAGTTTCATTTCCTATTGACTCCTTGACTTTGCCCTCTGACCTCCTTGTTTTCCCCAAGTTTCTGACCTAAATTGCCCAGGATTTATTCTCATTTTAACCTCAAGTAACCAAAAGATTTTCACTCCAAATAAAGAATATATGCTTTTCAATGTGTATCTTCCATTGGGCTCAAACATTTTTGTTTTCTAATTTCAAAAGTTCATAATAACAACAAAACTGGTCAAGGATCTTTTTAAAATACAACGTTTTAAATCAACATTTGAAATAATACATTGGAGACATAAAGGTGTGAAAATAACAAGCCGTTGACAGACCTAATTAGTCTCATTATTTTATGCTTCACAAGGTAAATTGTGTTGTACATCCCCAAGATTTTAGCTTGGAGGAACTTTCTTGTTCAGCAAGGTTTGACTGATAGAGACTCTGCCCATAGACTGCATGAATCTATTTGGTCTTTGAATAAATTATTCAAACTGCTTCAAGCCAGAATTAAATTATAGCAAAGTAAGAATTTTCATGTATTCTTGTACATTTACACTCTGAGGGACCTTTTCTTTCAAAACCATACTTGTCTCTCAGATCAAGAACAAACACAAATTCTATTGATCAAAGAGGATCAGTACAATGCCCTCTGACGTGTCACCAACCAAATGAAAACATCTAAAAACAGCTGCGGATTTTGAATGATGCTCAGGTGAGCCCCACCAGAGTTCAAACCTGGATATCATCCATAGGTTAAAGACAACACAGCCTGATGGCCTCGCTGTGTTTCTCACCACTGAGCATGAGAAGAGACTGAGGCAACAAAGAGCGGATGCACAGCAGTGAACCTTTGAAGCTGGTGATGAATTTTACAATAGTACCATTTGGTACTCTGGTGAGAAAAGTTCTGTCCCACTTCCAGAGAACTGCAAGCTTTGGTTTAAAAATGACTGATGACAGGTGAGAAGATGGTTAAGCATCTAGGTTCCCTCTGAAAGGGGAATTGGAGTATTCAGACTACAACATTTCTAAGTTCAGTTTCATTGGTGAGATGATGCATTTCCATTTTCAGCCAGTGGTATGAAGCTGCTGAAGGATGCAGGACAGCACAGGCCCATCTTATGTAGGACATCTCACCTTCTTCATCCACAAACAACATAGCCAATGCTCTGAATTTGAAAGACGCTCACATAAATTGAAAATTTACACTTGTTTCTGCTAACAAATATTCAACACTTCTTTCAAATATTGAAGCATTATAAATACTTTTGGTAAAGATCCAAATAAAAGTAGAAAAATCCTTTAAAATAGATGATTAAATTTAAATATTTGAATATAAATCCAGAGTCGTACTACTACAACTTCCATTTCCTTGTCTGATACCAGGCACCTCTGAGCAGATCTCATATTGATGCAGCTTCACTGGTCACCCAAATGGCCACTATTTCTTCAAGAAGCAGGAAAAATAAGTCAATATCTTCCCAGCTGGGGAAAAGAACTTTCATTCTGGGAAAGTTCCATCTTTCCCAGAAGTGGATCTTTTCTTGCACAGACTTGGCATTGGTTTTCCAGTCCTCTACAAGAATTACAAGAGTGAAATAGAGTGGAAAACATCAGATCACCAAGGTCATGTGATGAATGAGGCTATTAGGGCAATTACATGAGTTTTATCTGTTTTGCTTGGTAAAATAAAATTTTAAGTAGGCTCATCTATCTCACCACACCTGATTACTCTGGAGGTCAAACTTGCAGAAAACATTTAGAATGGTAACAGCAGAAAAATTGCACATATGGGCATCAGATTACTTATAAACACAATTTGCCTAGCCTGTGCAAGGGAAGACTGCAAAACCCTGCAGTAAGGGTAAGATTTGCTTCACCTAAGAAAATCTATCAAATGTTTAGGAGTTCAGTTTAAGCCAATTCTCCAGGCAAATTCTGTAACCAAGGAAAAGTGCCAGACCCTTCCAATAAGAATAATTTCCTCATAAAACAAGGGTCTAAAATAGGTGAGAAGAATCAGTCTCTACAGATTTCTCTCTCTCCTCATTGCCCATACAGCAAGCACAGATGTTGAGCTCAGACACACCACCTAACATTTGTTGGATGAAATTATCCCACTCCCAGTGACTGAGCAATGGCACTTAGCATTTCATGCTGATGGTGTCAAGTGTTTCACACTGGAGGACACAACTGGAATTACATCAAATGAGTTCTGCAGTAACTGCACTCACTCTGAAAAGGACACGCGCTTCACATCGCTCAGCTCCAGGAAGGCACAGCAAACCTCTTGCAGTCTGGAAAGCCAAGCTCATATGGGGGCTGCATTAGCAATAGCACAGCCAGCAGGTTGAGAGAAGTGTTTATTCCCTTTGGTTTAAGAGGGGAAGCTCATCTCAAGTGCTGTGTCCCGCTCTGGACTCCTCTGTGCAAGCAACACCAACAAACTGGAGGAAGTCCAGCAGAGGGCTATGGAGGCGATTAAGGAGCTAGGGCAAGGAGGGACGTTCAAGAAGAGGCTGAGGGAAGTGGGATTTTTCAGTCTTAGGAAGGCTAAGAGAAAATATTATTGCTGTTTACAACTACTTAAGGAAAGGTTATAGAGAAATTGAGCCAGACTCTTCTCAGTGGTGCACAGTGGATGAATGAGACACAAGAGACACAAATAACAGCAAGGGAAATATAAAATAGTTATAAGGAAAAAATCTTCATAATGACACTGGAAAGGGCTGACTAGAGGGGCTGAAGATTCCTTTATCCTTGGAGATATTCAACATTCAACTAAGACAGGCTCTGAGGAATCTAACCTAAATTGGGTCTGCTTTGAGTAGAAGGTTGTGCTAGATGATCTCCAGACATCTCATCTGATCTAAATCATTCTATGACTCTGTGGGGTGGTTGTGGGGGTAAAAAAAAAAAAAAAGAAAGAAAGGAAAAAAAAGAAAGTGAACTGTTTAGGTTTTTTAAAAAATGATATGGTATATGATACTGAAAATATTGGGTGATACACAAATCCACAATAGTGATTCAGGTATGATTATGTGTGCAGGATCGATCTCACCTAACTTTAGCTGTCCAAAATGTCAGTGTTCAGTCTCATAATGGAGGCTACATTTTCCTCTGTAATTAAAAGACCCATCTTAAGGATGGGAATTGTCTGAGCTATTTCAAACACACATCTTCCAATGCAGTGAGTTTCTCCCTGAACTGGGAGATATCTATCTCGGACTAGGCACTACCTTTTAGGTAGCTATAGGGGAGGAAAAAACCCATTCTTGTGTTGAACAACAGAAATACAGACATATTCAAATAAATATGAAAATTAGTGACAAGTATTATTAAAAGGAAAAGTCATTTTAGGAGAGATGAGAGTCAAAGTAGTAAATACAAAGTTACAAAAATATCTTATCTCCTTTAGCCATTTAAGTTGGACTTTTAGCAAAACCAAAGAGCAAGATTCAAGATATCAGAGATTTGTTTTCTTCCCACAGAGTAGAGTTCTTTGCCAACAGGTATCCTCAAGCCAAAGAGAAAATAGAAATTAAATTTTAACAACACATTTTCTGAGATTTTATGTTTTTAAATAATCCCAGAAAAAATTATTTTGTCAATGCTGAAATTAAGATAAAACCAGCAATCAAACACATATTAATATGACAAACTGTATCAACTTACTTTACCAGACAGCAGTACCAAATAATCAGTTTAAGATTATGTACTTTGGTTAATACATCAAACTAGAAAAGGTCCCAGACTAGGTGCAGGAACATAACTCAGCCTCTTCTCAAAAGCCAAATGAAAGAGACAGCAGACTGGTAGATATTAAATTACAAGCAAAAAAACAACAGCACAGTGCAAGCTACTTACTCATATGAGCTAAGAAATTCCTTGCATATTATCTCATAGATGGTCTGCTCTCCAGCATATCTGCTACTGATCACTCTGTTGTTAAAGCTAAATACTAAATCAAATAGGTTAAAAATTAAAGACATGATCTACTATAGAAATTGGTATGTTTCAGTGTTTAAATCCTGACCCTGACTGGATGCCAAGTGTCCACCAAAGCTGCTCTATCACTCCCCTCTCAACTGGACAAGGGAGAGAAAATATAGGCTCATGAGCCAAGGTGAGGACAGAGAGAGATCACTCACCAGTTACCATCATGGGCAAAACTGTCAGAACTTGGGGAAATTAATTTATTGCCACTATTAAACTGACTTCTATAATGAGTAGGGGAATGGACTCAAAGGAGGCTATGGCCCCACAGAAAGAGGAGCCCACACTGGAGCAGGTTTGCTGGCAGGACTTGTGACTCCATGGGGGGCCCACATTGGAGCAGCCTGTTCCTGAAGGACTGCACCCCATGCTGAAGGAATCTGTGAAGAACTGCAGCCTGTGGCACGGATTTACATTGGAGTCGTCCATCGAGGACTTTCTCTGGTGGGAGGGATCCCATGCTGGATCATGGGAACAGTGTGAGGAGTCCTCCCCCTGAGGAATAAGCAACAACAGAGACAATGTGTGATAAATGGTGGTGGGAGGAGGCAGAGAATTCAGGAGTAACAATAAGCTCAGAAAGAAGGAAGGAGAGGGGAGAAGGTCTTCTCAGATTTAGTTTTTATTTCTCATTACTGTACTCTGATTTGATAGGTAATAAAATAAATACTTCTCCAAGTCAAGTCTGTTTTGCCTGTGGCAGTAATGGCAGAGTGATCTCTTGCTGTCCTTATCTCGGCCCACGGACTCATGTTACATTCTCTCTCCCCTGCCCCTCTGCAAAGGAGCAGTGATACAGTGGCTCTAGTGGATACCTGGCCCACCCTCCCTTTATGAAAGTAGCAGCCTGCATGTCCTACACAGCCCACAGAGAAAGCTGAGCAACTCTACAGGTAAGCAGGATGGCAATGGCATGAGGACCCCTCACAAGTGAACAAAATAAGATGCAAAAGAGGCTTCTGCATGGCTCTTCCAGGATATCCTAGGCACTTGGTATGAAGTTCAGTGCTGCTCAATAACATTGTGCATTGGAACATTTTCACCCTAAGAAATTATTTCAAAGTTAAAAAAAAATGTAAAATTTCAATTGTAGTAATCTGTTGGAAAAATCAAGTTTAAGGGAGTGGAAGAAAAATTTACTCATAAAATTTTATCATAAATGCTGTGAAAAACCTTTCCTGGATATGAGATTACCCCTATAAATTATTACATGTCTAGGTAGCACTAATAACTGAGTCAGCCTTTTCACTCATCACAAACTTGAAGACCCTCTGTAACCTTTTCTTTACAGTCTGTTATATCCTCTGTTTTATGCCAAAATTGGAAGAGGCAGCAAAGACTAAGAAATAAAATGTCTGGGATAATACCTAGTCTGATATTATATTTATTGAAGTGTACTTTTTATTTTAATAAAAATGGTAGTAAATCATATGTGGTGTCTGCTAAGCATCAGAGACAATACAGGAGTTGCCTAAATAGAATCCAAATGTTCCCTTGCTGCAATTCACACAATAGGTTGATGTCTCTGTGATCTCTGTGTACTTTTAAAATATGTTTGTGGGTTTTTTTAAGTCTGACATGCATGTCACAGGAATTTTTCAAGGTCAAATTAACAGGTTGGAATATTTCTGAATATATTTTGTCTGACATATAGTTCACAAGTCTATGCAATTTTTTTCCTTTTCCTAAGCCAACAGTTATGTAAAAATATTGTATTATACAACTTCTTTTGACTAATAAAGATCCATGTTCTCTGGAATCTTAGAGATTAAACCCAGACAAATGTTAATTTGGTGCAGTTTTTTAAATGCACTAATTGAAGCATTCAGATATTGCTGATCTCCATTACAGAAAATACTGTAGAAAAATATTATCCACACTTCTCATATTTGTCAACATTAAACCATTTCAAGTAGTGCTGTTTGCCTGAGGTTTTTAAAAAGTTAAAATTATTATAAACAAACTGAAACAAAGAGTTGAAAAATCTTTAAAACTTCTGACTTTCCATCTAATTTATTGAAAGGTTTCCAGTAACAAAATCTGGTATTTTAAATTGTGAACATTTGAATGGATCTTAAAAAATTTTTGAAAAGAAACCAACCCAGAAATGAAAATAGAACTTTGTGTAGTGATAATTGACAATAGATCCCTAAGATCATGAGCAATATGCAACCCAGAAAAGAGCAGGTGTGTCTGCAGGATGTATATACTCCTGCAAAATCAATCCAACCTATAGCAAATAGTGAGTCTATCAAAAACATATAGATTAGTGAGGAAAATGGTGTATCAACTTTCCAAGAAAACAACACAGATTTGGTGTACCAGAATAAGTGAAAAACTAATGAGTTGTATTTCTGAAGATATGCTTGTTGTTTAGAAGTTAATTGAAATGAAAGGAAAGGCAAGGAAAAGTATTTATACCAGGCAATACTCACATTAAAACTCAAAAACTTCCCATGAATGCACTCTGAACAAAAATTAAAAGAAGGGTTTTGACCATCAGAGGAAAAATTCTGCCTGAATTCCTAGTAGGAAATCTGGAAGAAAACCTGCCTCCTTTTAAGCTGCACATTCTGCAGTTCTGAATGCATGCTGTCTTTGACATTAAAGAATTGTGCAAAATGTTCCGAGGATTTACAATCTTCTGTAATCCTATGAAATTGTACTCAGAAAACCGCATGGCTTAACTGCAGTAAATTGAAAACTAAAACTTTCAACCATTTCTAAGGGCTTTTGCTACAGAAGGAGTCATTTAATGGGAAAAATATGGCACCTAAATAGAACTAGCATGACAGCAGAGTCAGTCTTGAACAAAATAGGATTACGGAGGTCATTTGCATTGCCACCATTCGCTCAGAAAACTCTCACATCTCTAAGACATTTGCTTGGGATTCTTCACACATGTAAGTTTATTTGCCTGTAGGGGAACATTCTCATGGACTTTGCATCACTGCAGCAGAGATTATAGTTAGATATAATTGCAGCTTCTGAGGAAAACCAGTCAGTAAGATACTGATGCTGTTACTAATAATTCTTTTACGTGAATGTACTGGATCTATTGCTCTGCAATTCCATGTTACTGCAATGTGAGCGTATTTTTTCCTGGGACCAGCATTATAAAATTCCTTACAAGTGGTACATTCTTAACAAATAAAAGTAAAAAACTGTCACCAGGGAATTATTAGTTATTCTGGAGAAGGCCAGAAGTTCAAATTATGGGGATGTACATCCATTAGGTGCAATTAAAAGATCCAGCCTGTTTGCTTGGGATCTTTGGGCGCCAGTAAAAACACATTCAGCTCAAAGTATCTGTGAAAATGTTGTGGGCAGCCTGACATGTGACTGTTGTATCTGCAAACACAAGTGTCACAGCTGCAGATGTCACTGGCATGAAGGTATACTTTGAGAAGACAGCTCTAGACACTTGAAGCAAAAAGAGATCCAAAAGACAATATTATGATTACAGCAAGCAAAGGAAAAAAACCCCAGGAAGCTCCTCCCATGATTATTTTAGAAATTATAAAAACCTTTTGATAGAGCTGGGGGAAGATGATGTCTGTGGGCAGGGGAAATAATCTTTCTGGGCCACAAGATACATCTGGACAAAATGGAGAGGCTTCACCAGATCTGAAACAGAAGAACAAAGTTCAAGTTCAATATTGGCTGAGGACCTGACAGAACAAGCAGACTCATGTCCACTAATAGAAAGATTCAAAAACAAAGCACATGCATATAGTCATATTTCTGGCAAACAAACAAAGGGACCAGCCTTTCAACAGCAATATCTACTGAAGGCTGGGCCATTGGGGAATATGGTTTCAAATAATTTATTTAAACAAGACAAGATTCTGATCTTGTTAAACTGGTGAAAATCCAAAGTAGTTCCAAAACCTTCTAGCCTGGGGTTCAAAACCTTAACATCAGGGGGAAAAAAAAGGGGGAGATCTCCTTTTTCAATAATATTGACGTAAGAATTCTGTTTGATCTTTGTGGGATATGCTTCAAACATTGTTTCATTTTATTAAATAGGAAGGGTTCTATTTTTCTTCTACGTTTTAAAGGACCATCTTTATTACTTCTTCACTTTTGCCATCTCCCTATTCCAAATAACTTGGAGTTTTCTATTTTCTGGTTACACCCTTCTCAATGGATTTATAACAAACTTTATTGTATATGAAGATCAAAGCATTCGTCATTAATCTAGCACAATTATCAGAAGTGAAAAACAATGTAGAAAAAACAAATATAAAGTTTTCTTAAAAAGCAGGGTGTGTGGGAAAGATGGGGACCAAATTGGCAGCTTGCAGTGACACAGACTGGCAGCTGCCTTTGCACTAGGGAATACCAGTTACATAAGACATATTCTTCCAGAAACTCTGAAGATGTCACGAGCAGTTCCCAGACTCCCCTTTTGCACCCCTTAGCCACAGCAGCTATCCCTTTGCGCCTGGAAGCCATTGCCCCGACCTCACTCACACTCTCCATTTGCATGTCTATGGGTGCTCTGCAAAATGTACCTGCAAGGCTGGACCCAATCTCTGCCTGCTGGAAGCTCTTTGGCTTCCTGAGACATGTGGAAAAGTCAGTGCCTACACTGGAGCTGGGGAAGAGTGTCTGCAGCCAGGCCACATGCCCCCAGGCAAGGCCAGGGGCTCCCCCCAGCCCTGGCCTGGCAGCACTGACCAGCAAAATGTGCTGCTCCAGCCCATGGCTCTCCTTCCCCACAGTGTGTCTGGCCGGCCCCAGAGCTGGAGCCCAGCCCTCGGCTCCCCTGCACTCTGCAGGCAGGAATCCCACTGGTATCTCTGACGAGCTACTTGAGAATGAGACAGCCGCCTCTACAAACTCGTCCTCAATTTCGATTGAATGATTGATTGTTTTTAAACTAGTGCATTGTATATTTTGGGAAAGAATTTATGATTTACCAAAAAATTTTTTGCTGAAATAAAGCCAAATGGAGACTGGTCTGGGCCAAGTTGCTCAACGTCCATGAACAAGAACATGTTTTTCTTTTTCTTCCTTTCTTGTTTTATGCATGCTTCTGGACTCATTTCATCAGCTGTCAGTAATTAAATACGAAAAGGGCTTATTATTGTAATTTCCTCAATTATTCTGTTTTTTTCTGCTATGGTCTCCTGAAACAAAATCAGTCAGCTAAAGAACTAATAATTTTTTTCCCCTGCTGCTCCTTGCAAAAGGCCTAAACCTTCAAGGTGCTGTACTTCTCCAGCTGGTTTGTACCTTGACTACCATGACCTTAACCGAGGGCTTTTTGCTGCGTGCTCTACTTCTGCTTTGCAAGGGACACCACTGACTTCTTCTCACAGCCAGCTCATGCCCCCAGACTATACACAATGGCACAGCAGTGCATGATTACCAGCAAAGGAAACCAATGGGAAATAAAATTGAAAGAAAGAGCCCTTTTTATCACATAAAATCCCCACTTAGTAAGAGGTGAAAGCAATCCATCTTAAATGCATAATAGACAATGGATTTGATTAAGCAAATGTAGGTGCTCCTCTAGGAGTATGTGTCTTTTGAAATATTAAATTAAATATACATTCAAATATTTGGAAAATCCTGATTTTAAAGCTATATTCCTTAGAGGAAAGGAAAGTAATTATTTTTCATTAAAGGCTAAGCAGAGCAGAACCTACCCTCTGGCAGAAGGGACACACTGGGCAAGCAGGGGCTGCTCTGACACCATGGAGATCAGGGGAAGGCTCTTGCTGGACCTCTTAGGGCTTTGGATGAGGATCCCGACCATAAATGATGGTGGAACATGACAATACACCACGACATCAGGCAGCCCCGATGCTCCCTCACTGCTCCCCTCAAAGCAAGACTGGAACACAATGCGTGACAAAGGCACAGAATGACACAGCCAAAAGGTCATGAGCCTCAGATGTTCAGAGTGTGACATCTGCTTCTGGCTCAAGAACTTCCTATACTGAATTCAGTTGCCTTTCCTCCAAGACACCCAACAACCAATAACCTCAATTTATGAGTTCCAATTAATTTATCTTAAGCACAGGCTGAGATAATTTGGTGCTCAGTGGAAATGCAACTATCTAACAATCAAAACTAAGCAAAATCTATTTACAGCTTTGTAACTGCCCTGTGAATCACAAATAACTAGGCCAATGTTTCCAGTGTAGAGACATTCAAAATCATGATTCAAGCCTTGAAAACAGGCATTTGGCTAAAAGAACTCAGTTTCTAAAAAAATAATAAAAACTGGGGGGTTTTATTAATTTCTCCTGTTTTGGCATTCATACCTCTTCAGTCATTAGAACTGGAAATTTACATCTTTAAAATGCAGCTGAGAGTCTCCCTCGTTCGCACAGCACCAGAGAAGAGGGCTTTTAAAGGGACAACCTGCAATTCTGAGTCCAGCAACACGTTTCCAGGATTAGATTGCCTTTTCACTACTCCACATGGTTAAACAGGTACCAAGCATAGAGTCTCATATTGGAAACAGGTTGCACAGAAACAGCTCAGTGTTTTGGTGTTTCAGCACACACATAACTTTGCTGCCATCCAGAGAAGGGGTAATGAAATGTCTGTTGAAAACACCAGGAATCTTTCACTGTCTCAGGGCTTTGCATAATTAATTCATTCTGCTTGAATTTAATTTTTAAAATGAATAAAACCCCAATAAATAAATGTTGCACTTTACTGCAAACCCGAAGAACAGCAGAATTTACAGAACATTTGTAAATCACCACTTCTCCACCCTGTGCGGTTCTGCACTCCCTCATTTCCTTTGTAGAAGGTAAATTCACTGAGGCAGGCAAAGCTGTCAGTGCCTTTACTTTTGTTCATCATCCAGCACAGAGGAGATCTGGTGAGGCTGTGTTTGGTGCAGTACTTCCAATTTGCTCTCACCTCTGCACTTTAAGACTGCAGCAGGCAATAAAAGCAAAAGTGCCAAAATACTGCAAGTGTGCATAGTCTCACTTCATTTCTAGCCTACCTGAAAGCAGAGGTACCAGGGACTTTGTGAGCTTCCAACAGCCCTAGGCCACCCAGATTAGATGAACTGCAGATAAACATCTGAACACTGTGATGTTTATCTATATGAAATCCAATCTTTTGAAGTTCATCTATCCCTTTCTCTAACGGCCGTTATCTGTTGCTTTGAGATGCTGCATCCATCTCTATCAAAGTTATGTAAGCTCCCTGAGATGCTCGTAAACACTCCCTCTATCATTTGTAAAAATGCAGCCTCCCATTAAATGCATTTATGACTTCAGCACTTGATGCATACAATATTTTATCGGCTTTTTCTCAGAAACGCACATTTATTTTATCATCTGGTACTTAAAATAAGTATTGCAAATAAATAAAGAAAAAAAAAATTGTGCACCACATGGGGGAAAACCCCCAAATATATAAAAGCTTTAGCTATGCCAAGATTGCTTAATTCTGATTAGCAGTGACCATTAAGCAATCATTTATGGATTTACTGTGAGTGTTCATAGATACTAATGGGTTTTAGAATTCCTTGGGAATCCTCAAAGGTCAAAGGAAGAAAATGAGCTATGAAGTGATAAAAAATGTATTAGGTGACTAATGGACAGGTTGTGTATAGAATGGTTCCAGCAGAAAATGTTGAATTTTACCACTCAGATTTATGTAAAAGCAAATCTTGTAAGCAGTGGCCCTTGCCCACTGATGAAACTAATGAAGAGAAAATTAAAATGCTTCATGGGAAGGCATTACATGGTGTGCTTTTCCCTGTCACTAAGAATACATAGGAGATGGCAAGGTGACTGATATGAAGTCAAAATTTATTTGATTTTTCTTTAGGAGAGTATCTGTTTTCTTTTTATTTAGCTTCAAGTTTGTAACCATACATTTACATTTTTTGCCTATTTTTGCACGATTGCATTCTGTGCAATTGAAGACTCAAAGTTCTTCCAAATTTAATGAATGTATCTTTATATCACTTAGGTTAACATTCTGTCTCTGCCAGGAGAGAAAGGAGCTGTAAAAGCTGGCAGAGACTGGCACACCTCAGTGTGGGTGCGGTGTAAGGGCAGCCTGGTGTGCTCCAGCGCTGCCCTGCGCAGCCGGGCTCCGGCAGCCTCCGGTGGCACCGAGACCGGCGGGGGCACGTCAGCCTCGGCCAGCACAGCCTCGCTGCTCGCTGTCAGACGCACTCGAGCCTTTCTGACAGGGTGAACTGGCCCCGGCAGACCCCGGCCAGATCAGATAGGGAACGCTGTAGGGGTCGCGTCGCGCCGCGGGCGGGCGGCCGGAGCCAGCGCACAGCCCGGGCCGGCAGCAGCGCCCGGCCCGGCAAGGCGCACACGGGGACATCCATCTGCAGCACGGGGACATCCATCTGCAGCACGGGAACACGGCCGGGGGAGCCAGCCCTGCTCAGAGACATCGTTAATGACTGTGCAGCCGTGTGCGGTGCAAACATCCAGCTTGCGAGCGGCCCACAGAGTTTACTCAGCCCTCCTCCTGGCTGGAGTCACTTCGACCATGAAGAATTCTTCCCGGTACCATCGCTCAAAGAGTGATGACAAATCCAAAGGGGTTTTGGAAGGCAATTTTTGTGTATTTTTGCATTACGAATGGCAGTTTCACTGAGAGGGGAAATACATTTGGATTCCTGTTAGAAATACTTTCATTCAGAGCAGCAGAAAGCAATCAGAAGTAAATGCAACCGGCAATGTGATATATGTCTGTTACCTACATGAATTCTCAGGGTTGCATACCTTTAAAATTATGTTATGAAGATGAAGTAATTCCATTCCAGTTTTTGAATAATGTTCCAGACAGGCAAACTTTTACCTTGTCGGCAAAGTTACTAATCTAAATAAAATTGTCCACATATAAGGAAAATGAGTCGTGGGGTTTGGTTCATAATTGGTAATTTTCTGCAGAAATCAGAGCTTTGTTGGGTTTGCATATTTTTTAAAATTAAAATTATATACATATATATATAGGGGAAGAAAAGCAATGCAAGTGAAGAAGGAGGGAAGGGAAGGGAAGGGAAGGGAAGGGAAGGGAAGGGAAGGGAAGGGAAGGGAAGGG